>JABAJZ010013978.1:0-10355 GCA_018857265.1 Termitomyces sp. T32_za158 | reverse complement strand
GGCTTAAGTATACGACGAGGAGGGACTTGTCCCGGTTGCGTCTGATCAGTCCCGGGGTACTGTATGGACGTACTGTATGTGGTTCTGGGGCGTGTTGCTTGGCAGATCCGGGACTGTATGACAGGGCTCGGCGGCGGGTGTCAGGATCGCGTGTCAATGGTCTGTCTTTGGGTGTCGGCCTGGGTGATGGAAGTGATTGCCGGAGTGATCGCCAGGTGATGCGGGTGGCGGCGCCGTCGGATCAGGCAGGGTTGATGCGGGTGATTGCGGCTGGGTAGGATCAATCAGGGTTGATGCGGAGATGGCTGGGGTCAGGGCCGGGGTCTTGGGGAATTTGGGCGTTGAGAGGGCGGGAGTGCGGTGGGCGGCGGGATAGCGGCGGCGGAGTAGTGCAGTGGGCGCGAGGAGGCATGGGGTGTTAGGGTGGTGTCCCGAAGGCGGGTCGTGACAGCTGATGGAACTGCTGTTCCAGGTAGACCACACTATACATATATGTGTGGTCCCCCCATTCAACCGGAATGTGGTTGTATAACAGGATGCAAAGCATGTCATCATCAGAAAAGTTCCATACCTTGTCATCAGGTACGTGAACTTGGCATATTGTTTGCTGGGTCCCTGTTTGGGCCTTAAATGGGTTCTCATACACTTTATTAAAGGCGTCAATTGCCTCACAATATAGTCCCGGGCATACCATGACAAGCACCAGCCGCCAAACAAGGGTGGTTTTTCCTGCGCTGTTGGTGCAGAAAGCGCTGCAGAGCGTGAACCCAAAGAGGGTGCGCCAGTGCATGCGGTATGCAAAGTCAACCGTGATACCTTGCCAGGTGTTTTTCTTAAGCAAGACCGGTCTTGAAGGAACAAAGTGATAAGAACTGACAATACAGGTAGATACTGGCACAATGAGTAATGACAGACAGTTGTAGAATATAGTGACTTACACCTCAGTGATTGTAGAGCACTGAGGTGTGACAGTAACAGAAAAAAGAAAGAAACATATGGAGATTACATAACCAATTACTGCGTATTCTCAATACACCCCCTTGATCTGAACGCAGGTCAGACAATGCTAAGGTGCACACAAAAACGTTCAAATTTGACATGGGCAAGAGACTTAGTGAAGATATCCGCGATCATATCAGAAGTGGGCATGTAGTGCAAACAAATGTGATTTGAAGAAACGGTTTGTTGAATAAAGTGGAAATGAACATCAATATGTTTTGTGCGGCTGTGAAACATGGCATCTTTTGAAAGTCAAATTGCACCTTGGTTATTGCAGTATAAATCTGTAGGTAAAGAGAAGGAATAGAAAAATGAAAGATCCTTGAGTAATTTATGTATCCAAATAATATCTTTGGTGGCATAAGTGAGGGCAATGTATTTGGACTCGGTGCTGGATAAAGTTATTATTGGTTGCTTTTTAGAACTCCGTGACACAGTGCCAAGTCCAACAAAAAACAAGAAACCTGAGATTGAATGGTGGTGCATTTGTGATGCCCAATCAGCATCGGAATAGCCTGATATTTTAGGGTCTGTCCCTCCAAGGACTAATTTTAAGCCAGTAGTGCCACACAGATAGCGGAAAACACAAGTGATGGCTATCATGTGTGTTTTTCTGGGGGTATCAAGGTATTGGGACAGAACAGAGATAGCATATGATATGTCGGGTTGGGTCATTATGGCGGCATACATAAGTGAGCTGATCATTTCACAATAGCAATAGGAAGGAGAAGTGTGGGGGAGACTGAAGGTGAGTTGAGTGAAAAGTCAGCTCCAGCTTCCATTGGTGTAACTGCAACATGGGCTTCCTTGAGATTAAATCATTTCAGGATCTGCTTGACATAGGCCTGTTGCCTGAGGGAGATGGTTCAATCCTTCAGGTTTTGAGTGATGCTGACTCTGAGTAGCCAATTGATTGCTCCAAGATCAACAATTTCAAAGCACAAATTAAGTTGCCTTTTGATGGTTGAAGTAGTTTTGGCAGAATTGCCAATGATGGTGAAGTCATCGGTGGCCATAGTGATGATGGTGTAGCTGTTGCCGCTGACTTTGTAGAAAATGGCGACGTTGGCTTGGCAGGCCAAGTAGGTCCGTGAAGGTTGCAAATACTTCCTCATACCAGTGATGTGCACCTTGCTTGGTACTGTAGATTGGACGTTTGAGTTTGCAGGCAAGCTTTGAGTCGAGCAATTTCTTGAGTTTGGATGGTAGGTTGCAAAATTGGCAATAAAATGGAGGGAATTGCATATATATGACTTCATCCTCTTTGAGAGAGGAGTTGAGATAACCATTCTTGACATCAGCTTGTTTGATAGATGCACCATGAGAGGCTGCAATTGAAAGTAAAATTTGAAGTGTGGCTGCACGTACTGTTGGAGTGAAGGTTTCAGTGTAATCAATGCCAAATTGCTGTTTGAACCCTTTTGCTACCAGCTGGGCTTTATAGCGAGTGATCTGACCATTGGTGCCATGCTTGCAATGCAAGACTTACCAGCAAGAAATAATGTTAACATCTGCAGGAGCTTCAACTATTGTCCAAGTGCCGAGTTTCTCAATTTGATCAAGTTTGGTGTCAATGGCCAAGGTCCAATTTTGGTTCTCAGTGCTGGAGAGTGCTTCTTTGACAGTTGGCACATCTTTTCTGGCAGCCATTGCTTCCAGTATTACCTTCTGAACCTATTTGTTTTTGATGCTGTCAATTTCAATGCTTCCAGGTTTGAGGCTGTCAAGTGCATCAATGATGAATGCTGATTTGACAGTATTGGCATTTTTGCCATGATTTTGGCATTGTCCTTGACCAAATTGTGTGGGATTGAATTGAGGGAGGCTGCCAAGTGAGTTTCAATGGGTGCAAAAATGTGGAGCATTTTGAGGTGCAGGTTTTTTGGCCTCTGTAGCATCTGGATTGGACTTTGGTAGGGCTTCAGATAGTTTTTTGTCAATTTTCCATGATTCTTTGTTATCAGGTGGTGAAGGGTTGTCAATTTTGGGTGAGACGTTTGAGGAATTGGAGGGTGCGAGGAACTGAGGGGTGTCTGAATTGGCAGGCGAGTCCCATTCTCCCTCAATTTGGACACTGTCCAGATTAGTTGCGGCATCCCTGTTGAAATAAATGTCTCTTTCTATGGTTACAGCGTGTTTTTTTTAGGCCAGTATACTCTGTAGCCTTTAGATTGCTCATCAATCCTGACAAATCTTGCTTCTTCAACCTTTGATTCTAACTTTCTGGTTTTGCATAAACGGACGTATGCAAGCACGCCCCATGGGTGTAGTCTGGATATATTTTGTCATGACCCACCTCCAGAGCACACCACACAAACCCGGGACACCTTGTCTAACCCCCACCTTTTCCCCTGGTTTCCCTGCCATTTGCCCCACCTTCTCCAGTGCACAATCTCCTGCCCCATCGACCCTGACCCCTGGAAATCACTGCATCAACCCTGTCTGATCCTACCCTGCTGCAATCACCCGCATCAACCCTACCTGATCCCGCATCAACTCTACCTGATCCTGCATCAACCCTACCTGATCCCGCATCAACCCTACCTGATCCCACATCAACTCTACCTGATCCCACATCAACCCTACCTGATCCTGTGGCGCCGCAACCACCTACATCATCCAGCAATCACTCCAGCAATTGCACCTGGCACCTGGACCCAACAACCGCTGTCAGACCCTTTGATACGATGATCTTGACACGCTGCCAGCTTTGATTGAAGCAATACGACTCCAGACACACCATACAGTTCCAGGCTTCTTTGCCAATACATCCCAGAGCCCTATACAGTACGTCTATACAGTACTCTGGGACTGATCAGGCTCAGCCCAGGACAAGTCCTGCCTTGCAGAGTATTTAAGTTGTAACTAGCCCACTTGTACCTTAGTATTGATATTACCATGAACAACCAGAATTACCAACAAGTACCAGCAATTGCTCATTGTAACCTTGCATCGTCTGCATCGTATCCCATGAACCCAGTGACCTTGAACCTATGGAATCTTTGACTTGAAACTTCAAATTGTCAAGTCCACCTTTGATTCTGTTTTCATCGAACTCTACTGCTTTATTTGAACTTTGTCTCTTTTGTCTCGTCTCGTCTCGTGAATCTTTGACTCTCTTGCCTCAACTTATTGACTCTCAACCAGCACCAGCCTCGACTCCATTCATCTGTTTTGACATTGCCTCTGTTATCATTTCCATTTAGCCTGGCACTCACCTTCAACCCTGGTTTTGTCTTGTTTCCCTGGTTCTCGTTCCAGACCACCTAGGAACCCACTTTCCCATCATTCTCTCTAGTTCCAGTAATTGTTCCCAAAGTCCACCCATTGTTGTTTTGCCACTTTCCCTCAGTTAAACATCTTGTCATACCCCAGGACTCATCTACTTTGTCCCGACCACTTGCTTTACACCTCGGACTACTTTCCATACCCCAGACCACCTCGGCGCATCCTGGACCACAGCCCAACTCTGTCCTGGACTTCATCCTCTGGCACTAGCATGTGTGTATCTAGCTACATCCAGTCCGCCTTTGTAAGCCCCTTGCTTTGGAAGAAGCCCTTGAGGTCAGCAGAACCTGACATAATATCAATACTCTCCTTACTACCATTCTGGGTAGCTACATACACCCAGTCCCACTACCAGGCCCATGCCTATAGCCACGCTGCCTGGACTTCCCAAGGTGAAGGATATGAATACCAGTTCATGGAAAACAATCCAGCAGTTTAGAAACAGAAGACCTCCTAAATCATGGGAATGATGTCTTTCCCACCCTGGTATCCCATCTTCATGCCACGGTTATAGCTCCGGACACCCCCTCAATCCTTCTACCCTCACACTCCTCCCAATCCCTCCTCCTGCGCACCACCATCACTCCTTCCAAAGAAACCATCAACACTCTCATTGACAGTGGTGCCACTGACAATTTTATTGACAAAGCCAGCTCAGTCGTTCGTCATCAATACTAGACTAACTGACTCTCCAAAGATCTTTTCTGCTCTCATCAACAGCGGGCTAACCAAAACATTCATCAGTGATTGGCTAGCCCTCCTGCACCAAGACATCACCAAGCTCCTGGAACTCCAGCTCTTTGATGGACACCCTGCCCTCTTGGGACCCATCACTAAGTCCCACTCCAGTACCCTGACCCTGGACAATGGCCTCCGGTTCCCCGTCAATTTCCTGGTCATGCAGCTTCATGAGTCTATCCCCATCGTACTAGGTCTACCCTGCCTCCATGACATCAACCCTGACATCAACTGGGCCACCCTCACCATGAAGTTTAACACCCTCAGGGCTGAGCTTGCAGCAGCCATTCACCTCTTACCCCTTCCTACTGTTGACAATACAGAGCCCCAGAACACCTCAAAAATGCCAGAGCTCTGACTGCTGACACCTCTCCCTGCCCCTACCCCTTGTTCCCCCAACATTCCCCGTAACAAGTACAAGGGACTCCACTACCCTACTTAAAGCTCATGGACTACCCCAAAGCCTTCCCCAGAGGACGTACCCCTACCCCCAATCAACCCTGGCACTCTTGATATCAAAATCATCAGTGGAGCCCCATTTGCCTGCATCCTCCAGGGAGGTGCACAGGCTTTCCAACTTCACATCACCCCCACACTATCTGAAGAGCATCTCAGGGCAGAAGCTAGTCTCCTGGAGCAGAGGACAGAGGAGGAGACTCTGCACAAAGTGATTCCCTCTGAGTACCACGAGTTCGCTGATGTGTTCTCTGAGGGCAGCACCAAGGAACTACCTCCCTACTGCACCTATGACCACACAATTGACCTCAAAGAAGGGACCTCACTCCCTTTTGGCAAAATCTCCAACATGTCTGAGGTTGAGCTACGCACCCTTAAGGATCATCTCAATGAAATGCTCAGCAAGGGATCCATCAGGCACTTGATCTCTGCTGCTAGAGCCCTGGTCCTTGTCACGCTTCATAAACTTGCTTGTGAACCCCAAATCATTGTGTTTGATCCATTTTGATCTGTGAACTTGTCTCTGAATTACCTCTATGTTGTTTTACTTTGTTCCAGCCTTGTCTCACTTGCCTCATCACTTTTCCAACTTAACTCTATTTCTGATCTTGTCTTATCTTCCCCAACTCCTATTTTTAGACCATTTTTGAACCTTTCTTGTCATCTTTAGACCCCATTCCCACCTCCTCCTCACATTTTGTAACCTTCTTCTGAAGTCTGCCATTATTCTATTGATTCTATTTCTATTTGACTCTAATTGCCTTTCGACTCCACTACTTTTACAACTGCTCTAAAAAGACCCTGCTACATCTCAGAACTCATCTACTTCATCTCAGACTATGCTATCCAAGCTTCGGTCCACTTTTCCACCTCTCAGACTCTCATTTACCATTCTGGACCACCTCTAATCTAGCCTGGACTTTGTTTCCTTGCACAATTTGTGTGTATCTGGCTACATCTAGTTTACATCAGAAGGCCCCACTTTGGAAGAAGCCCCCACTGTTAGCAGAACCTGATACCAACAAGCTGCACATTGGCTTATATCAAAGGCATGAATTACATAGCTTGTAATGCATAATTTTATAATGCATAAATTTTATAATGCATGGAAACCTGGCAGAACCATGATGGGAGGTCACTGTAAATAGCTTTTTTTTTGCATAATGCATAATGCATAGACTCAATAACCAAGATATGCATTATGGTAGGGCCAATTTTAGACAATCCAATTGTGTTGGCTAGACTACTGTAATCATTTTCAAGTGGTGTTGAACTGAATTAAGCAAGATTAAATTTTAGAGGATCAAAAGAAATTATCTAGGCTATTAGAATACCTAAATCTCCTCTCCACCATAAACTTCAAAAAGCCTCAGCCTTATGTTCTGTAAATCCAGGAGACTACTCAAAAAATGCACCAAAAACACCTGCAAAATTTGCAAAGAAAATGACTCATGACAACATCATTCTGCAAAGAAATGAGCAGGTTTTTGTTGAGCTTTTCAATGTCACGGTGGACTGATGTTAGCCAAGTCACAGTTGTCATGTAATGTGATCAATTCTCAAGATGCATAAATCTTATAATGCATAGCCTTAGAGGCCAGTCCCATCATTACATATTATAACATACTGTACTGTACCAACCAAGGAGGAGTCATGTGCACAATATTTCATATCAAGATGAGTAGGTAGGTTAAAGCTTGAGACCATTAATTTTGGAGGGTGATGGTACCTATTCAAAAATGGAAATTGTTTGGCAAAGGCTTGCTATACAAAATTGATTTTTGTCATCTCAGAGGCTCATAGTTCACGTTTGACTCTTGTGTACATATCAATCAAGATTCATGACACCAGCATTGTAGTAATTAATACTGAATAAATTGAACCAAAACCTGAAAAGAAACCAAAGAGAATGATGGAAAGAAAGGATTCTCTCATTAGTGGTAGTGACAATTGTGAGAAACTCAGCAGCAGGGATGATGAAAAATCTGGTGATGATTGTGAGGACCTCAGCGGCAGAGACAATGTAAAGTAGTCACAAAGATGGTAGACCAACAATGGTGGAGTTTGACAAGTAATGTCAGACCTCAGATTGTCGAACTGAATAGTAGACAACTATTTATTACCTGTAGTTTGACAAGTAATGTCAGACTACAGAGAATGTGAGTAAGAGTTGGAAAAGGTAACTAGGCAATGTACCCTCAGATTGTCAAACTGACTGAGGGTACTGTTTGTTTGTCAACCCAAAATAAGTAATTGATTAGAAAATGGAGATGTAGGTAAATAGTCACCAAATATATGTGGTGGCATAAGTGGAAAAGGAAAAAGAAAAGAAATAGACTAAGCTAGCACGTTGTATGCCAACACTCCCCCCAATGAGCTGGCTGTTGTTAATTCTTGAGACCCATCTTGGCCACAAGATGGTCATGGGTTGCGTGAGGTAGCGGTTTGGTTGTGGATGTCGCCGTCATGTATGCGTTTGCAAATATAGTGGTAGCAAATGTCAATATGCTTAGCACGTGCATGTCCTTTTGTTGATTCGGCTAAGGCTATTGATGAGCAATTGTCTGGTTTCAACAGTGCTGGGAGTGTGTACAATGCGTCAATCTCATTGAGGAAATTATACATCCATAAAGCTTGTTGTGCCCCTGCAGTTAATGCCATATATTCAGCCTCAGTAGTGCTGAGTGCTATCGTGAGTTGTCGCTTTGAACTCCACGAGACTGGTACTCCTGCCATCAAAAATACATAGCTTGATGTCAATCTGCAAGTATTGAGGTCTCCTCCATAGTTCGCATCTACATATCCATCAGGTTTTGTTGTGTCTCCAGGTTTCTGAGTGTAGGTGATTCGATAGTCCAGTGCGCGAGGCCGGGGTTTGTCCGGAATCAAGCTAGTAAGCCTACTGCAAAGGACAAGTTGGGTCTTGTGGTGGCCTGTGCTCACCATCAGTGATCCTAAGAGTTCTCTGTATAGTTTATCCTTCATGAATTTATGGTTGGCTTCTGTCTGCGGGCCCATGGCTTCAGTGAGATGAACTCCTGTAGGTAGGGGTGTTGTGTGAGGATTACAGTCCATCATCCCAAAATGTTCCAAAATGCAAATGAGGTATGCACGTTGTGACAGTGATATTGCTTTGGTCTCAGGGTCGTGCTCAATGGCCATGCCAAGGATGTATGTGGGGTCTCCCAGGGCCTTAGTGTCATGGATTTTTGACAGTTCAAGTTTTGCCTCTGTTGCGCCTCTCGGTGTTGAGATCCCAAATACATCATTGTTAAAAGTGTTTGTTATCATGTGTTCTCCCCCAGTCTTCCTTGCCTGTATGCAAGGATCTGCCCTTGACTTGTGATATCCCAGAGACCTGTATGCCGCATCGAGTGTCCAGAACCAATCCTTACCCCCTTGCATCAAGCCATATAGGGTCTTCCTGAGCTCTACCACTTTCCTCTCTGCTCCAGGGAGACTCAGGGGGGGAGGGGGGGGCTCCATAAATATCTGGAAGTCTGGGACACTGTTAAGGTAAGCAGATACAAAATCTACTTGCCATATCTCTAGTCCAAGGATAGCAGCCACTACCATCGTAAGCCTAAGGGATTCCAACCTCACCACTGCTGCGTACATCTTGTCGTAGTCCTCTCCTCAAACCTGTGAGTACCCTTTTGCAACTAATCTTGCTTTTCTCCTCACAATCTCCTCATTTGCATCATATTTATTAGCAAACACCCATCAACAGCCAATAACTCTCTTGCCTGCCGGTACATCCTGTCTCAGCATCAATCTGAAGACTTCCCTCTCATCCAGGACCTTCAACTCCATGTCAATTGCTGGTTGCCAAAGGTCTTGTCTATGCATTGCTTCATGATAGGTCTTGGGTATGTATGAGTCATCCTCGGTCTCTGAGTCAGCAATCAGGGCCATGAATGAGTATGCGTTGTAGGCCATAAGGGAGCGAGGTTCGCCATCAGGGTCTATGCTCTGGAGTCTGTTGGACCGGCAGGGCTGTACTATGGTCGGTTCACTGGGTTTTGAGGTGTTCACCTCAGTGCCTTCATCAGGGGTAACATCTATGGGGTCAGGGTTGGCTACCCTTGGCTTGTGGAGCAGTTTATCCCCATGGATGCATGGCGCCACAAGTTGGCAAGGGGTCAGTAGGCCTGGTGTATCCTGGTCAGTTGCCGTTACTTGTCAGGTACTGCTGACCTCAGGGGCTTCTTCCAAAGGAAGGGGCTTACATAGGTGGACTAGATGTAGCTAGATACATGCATGCTAGTGCCAGAGACAAAGTCCAGGATGAAGAGGAGTGGTGCTCCGGAGTGGTCTGGGGTGGTCCGGGATGTCAAAAGGAGTCTGGGGTGTAAAGCAAGTAGTCCGGGACGAAGTAGACAAGTTCCAGGATACGATGAAGGGTTCAACTGGGGTGAGTGATGAGACAAATGGTGGATGGACTTCAGGAACAATTGCTGGAACTAGGGGAAACAACGGGAATGGGGATCCTGTGAGGTCCGGGACGATAACCAGGGAAATGAGACAAAACTGGGGGTGAAGGCGAGTGCCGGGCTAAAAGGAAATGATAACAAAGTCGATGATAAAACAGATAACGGGGTTCAAGGCCAGTGCTGGTCGAGAGTTGATCAGTCGAGGCAAGGGAGTCAAAGGTTCACGAGACAAGACAAAGCAGATGAAGTTCAAATAAAGCAATAGAGTTTGACAAAATAGATTCAAAGTGGACTTAATGATTTGAGGTTTCAAGTCAAGGTTCTGGGGTTCAAGGTCACTGATTCACTGGATGCAATGCAGATGATACGAAGTTACAATGGCAGTTGTTCAGGTTGTGGTCTTCAGATACTGGTTGTCAATTTGGTAATGTTCAGGGTGTA
>JABAJZ010013977.1:0-10374 GCA_018857265.1 Termitomyces sp. T32_za158 | reverse complement strand
TGGGCATAAGGGCCCTAGGGAAGTTCGGGGCCAAGAGCCTGAACTGGACTCCTCTGATGAAGAGGAGGATACAAGGTTGCTATCGACCTTGTCCATGCAGCTGAAGCTGGTTTTGGACCGTTTTCCAACGGTGACGAAGGAGTCAACGCAGAAGCGTTTACAGCTTTACGTGGTGAAGCATTTGCAGTTATTGGCCGCTAGGGGCCAGCATGTATCTAAGTCAAATTTGACTGAATATATAGAGCTATTTACTCGGATATATGAGCTGGAGCTCAATGAGTATATTAAGCGCAAGTTAGCTCATGGGACAGAAACATCGACAGCCACACCGGCTGAATCTGTGGATTATGACGCAGTGTTGCGTCAACGCGAACCAAACATTGTGGAGGCAATGGACATGCTGAATGCTCCTCAGTGGGCCAACAAGTCCCAACAGGACTTTGAGAGACGGCAAAATGCCGCACAGCGGCAAGCCAACATGAGTGGAATGCCTCATTGGGCATTGTTGGAAGTGGAGACGGCAACGTCGTACCATGCGGGGGATGAAGAGGCAGAAGAGACGCCTGAAAGGAGGACGCCCCGTAGACGTGTCACAATCAAAGAGGAGGAATGCAAAGAGAGCGTTCCAGGCGATCTGGTTACACCGCGGCGCATTGCACGATGGCTGGACAACCTTGACCCTATCATTCCGGCAGGCATAAAAAATGTAGGCCCCACAAACAGGGGCATTGCAGGATCAAGTCATGCCCTGGGTGCACCGGGGCCTTCTAAATCCCATTGGCGTTGCAAGCCACCCATCATGATTGACCGGCTGGAAGTCGTTGACTTCCCAGCTGATATTCCAGAGCAGGCAGGGCCTGGTGTAGCTGGTGGCTATGGATAGAACAATCTTGCGTGGTTCATGCAGTAGCTGAATCAGACCGAATTATCTTGGGTGGTCCCACTCTTGGTGGTACATCCTGCGTTGCCTTTGGTGCAGATTGGCCCAGGCTGGGCCCATAGCGGGCGTCTCTCCCTGCTGGTCCATTCCCAGCTTGCCCTTGGACTGGCCTCTGCCCTGCAGGCACCGTGCGCCGTACTACAAACTGCGGGTTGCGGTTTTGTTCCATCTCGGAACACTTTGCTAAGAATGTTCCAACCTTGACAGGTTGGCGATGTCCAGTAGCGCAATGAGAACTGCGCTGATCATAATGTGTTGCAGTCCTGGCAGACTGCTCATAGCGTATAGCATACGCTAGGAATTTGGTCACTGTGTTGACCTCTGGTGATAGGTTGTCGTCGCGTATCAATGCGCAATGCATCTCAGCAGGTATTCCGTCCAGGAATGTTTCCCGGATGGTAAACTCATCTGGGTAGATGGCCATATTCTGAGCATGACCCACAAGGTCATCATAGAATGTCTGGACGCCTGTTTGGGCATTGTACACAGCCGTCCTGAAGGCTTCACGAGCCTCTTGCATAGTAGCCGCATTGACAAAGCGGTTATACAGTCCTATCAGGACCTCCTTGAAGGTCCAGTACAATTTGTCCCTGTTTGTATGCAGGACATGTCTGCGGAACCAGTTCCATGCTTCCCCATCCATGAATTCATGGAGCACGAATATGCACTCCTGGTCCATGTCATCGCCACCATAGCAGCACGCTGCTAAGTGATAACAGACGTCCATTGCCCAGTCTTCCAACTGGGAAAACTTGTGTCTGCCAGCATACGATCGGATATGCTTTCCATCAGCTCGACGAGGCTTGACCCTGTCTGGAAACTTAAACCTGACTCCCAAGGAGTCATCCACTAGACGAGTAAGGTGGTCATGCATATGATCCATATGGATCTTGACCGCCTCATTCATTCCAGGCATGCTGGCACGCAAATCATGAGGTGAGGGCAATGACCATGCCCTAATCACTTGATGTGCGGGCTCCTCAGTCCTGCATTCAGGACGCGGACCTTGCGGACCCCAAGGTACTGGTCGTTCTGATTGACAACCTGGAGGTCTACAATTGTCTCTACAATCTCTTCCTTCCCGGTCGTTGGTACGACGACCATGTCCACGGTCACTGTGGTGGTCATCGTCACCACTATCATTTCCCGGATCTCTGTCCGGTTCGCCAGTCCTCGTGACAAATTGTCACCTCATATCATCTATGGGCATGACACCTCCACACCCTTCAAACACTATTCCTTGGTCGTCTATCAACGACTTGCCTCAAACCCGCAAATCCTGATTGCGGATGCGTTGATAATTAACGTGCTCATTCCAGTTGTCCATGAGGTGGACTAGTTCAAGTTTGTCCCTTGTTAATGGGACCTTGTCCATCTCCTGATATTATGTCAGGTCCCGCTGACCTCGGGGGCTTCTTCCAAAGCAAGGCCTTATGATGGCGGACTGGATATAGCTAGATACACTCAACCTGGCATGAAGTGATGAAGTCCAGGGCGGGGTAACAAAGGAGTTCTGGGTGTTCCAGGATATTAATGGGGGTTTAAGGGTGTAGGCGGTGGTCTAGGATGTAGAACGAGTGCTCCAGGATGAACTAGATGAGTTCTGGGGCATGACAGGGCGTTTTTAGTGAGAGTGACAATAGAACAATAGGTGGATTTAGGGGATGATTACTAGAACGGGAAGAATGCGAGATTAACTGAGCCTGGGGTGGTCCAGGACGTGAACCGGGAAAGTGAGACAAAACTGGGGGAAACGAGGTGAAATGAGGCAAAACCAGGAAACAAAGTGGAACTGTGGAGGCGAGGTGAAACTGTGGAAACAAGGGGAAACTGGGGAAACAAGGCGAAACCAGGGAAACAAGGCAAGATTAGAATGGAGAAATGTAGACGAGATGAGTTCTGGCAGAAACGGATAAGTCAAGACAAGATAAGTCAAAGTTTATGAGGCAAGACTGTCAGGTCCCGCTGACCTTGGAGGCTTCTTCCAAAGCAAGGTCTTACAATGGCGGACTGGATGTAGCTAGATACACTCAACCTGATTTGGAGCGACAAAGTCCGGGGCAAGGTAACAAAGGTGTTCCAGGTGCTCCGGGATATTAACAGGGTTCTGGAGGTGTGGACGGTGGTCTGGGACGTAGTACAAGTGCTCTGGGACAAACTAAGTGAGTTACAGGGCATGAAGGGGCATTTTTAGAAGGAGTGACGATAGAATGAGAGGCAGATTTTAGGAGACAATTGATAGAACGGGAAGAATGTGAGATTAACTGAGTCTCGGGTGGTCCGGGATGCGAGCTGGGAAAGTGAGACAAAACTGGGGAAAACAAGGTGAAACTGTTGAGATGAGGTGAAACCGGGGAAACAAGGCAAAACTGTTAAGGCAAGGCAAAACCGAAAATGGAAAGGATTCAATGAGTCGAGGTTTGGAATGGAGAGATGTAGACGAGACAAATCAGAAGAGATTCAGATAACCGGAGAGTCAATGAGACAGATTTGAGAATAAACAAGACAATTTGAGAGACAAGAATAAGTTGAGGAGACAGTTGTGAAATACAGAGAGAATGAGTCAGGAAATCAAGCAGTCATTCAGGCAAAAACAGTCAAAGGTTGTCAATATCAATACTGAGGTACATGCTGGCTAATTACGACTTATATACTCAACAAGGCAGGGCTTGTCCCAGGCCAAGCCTGATCAGTCCCGGAGTACTGTATGAATGTACTGAATAGGGCTCCAGGATGTATTGGCGAAGAGTCCTGGGACTGTATGGGAGTCCTGACTTGTGGGGCCTTTATTGAGGCAGGCGGCGCATTGGGATCCTTATATCAATTGTGTCTGATGGTGGCTGGCAGGTTGCGGTGCCGGATGTGATCACCGGAGTGATTGCCTGATGATGTGGGTGATGTGGGTGATGTGGGTGATTGCGGCGCTGCAGGATCAGGTAGGGTTGATGCGAGTACCAAATTGATGCATAATGCACTATGCTCAGCCAGAGGCTCTCTCAATGTATGATGAGGTTTTGAGTTGTATTGGCCTAGTTGGAGGTGGCAGGCTTCAGCATCAGCATATCAGGCAGTCTGATGTTGGGTGTTGGGTGTGGGTATCAGGTGTGATTGCCAGGGTGACTGCTGGAGATTAGATTGGTCAGGGTTGATGCAGGTGATCACAGCATAGCAAGGTCAATCAGAGTTGATGCGGTGATTGCTGGCAATGTGTTAGGTCAGGATTGGCAGGGCATCAGTCTAAAAAGGTGGGGTGGTTTACTAGGGGAGGCAGGGTGGGCTGCCAGGTGTGGTGGATTTGGCAAGGTTGCTCCAGAAGTGCTCTGGAGGTGGGTTGTGACAACATACTGCCTAGAGAGACAGTATCAATGCCCCTACTGGCATGTTCTCAATGGAGTCATCCTTTCAAGGGCAGCGGATTTGGTATAAACAAGCATTGGCAAATGTTTCAATAATGAGAGGGGTCTGACAAAAACCTTGCACATTGTTAGAGCCAATTGTGCAGCAAAGATAATTCATTCAAAATGCTTATGCTCTTGCAACATTCTCCAGAGTCATTGTCAATACACTTTTTGAATTGAAGGCACTGCTTTTTCATCCTCTGGGCCCTGAAAATCAAGAAACCACTCAACAGCTTCCTTGTGTGCCTCAGGCATTTGGAAGTTGTCATAATCTAGGTCTGCAAAAAAGGTCTTCACTACAGCATTGGCCGCACTTGTCATGACCTGCCTCTGGAGCACACAACACAGCCCTGGGACACCCCTGCCAACTCCCTTCCCTGACAGTTGCTGTGCCGTCCGGTATGCCCAAGTTCCCTGCCCCACTGACCTTGATTGGTGGGAAAAAATGTGGTTCTAGCCACAGATGAATCAGACATGTCAATCCTGTATAGTGTCTATAAAACTAGGGGAGTCATGATTTGAGATTGAAGGTAATATGAGGGAAGGAAAAACAGGAGGGTGCTCTTGAGTGGCGATGGTGGAGGTGGCTGAGCACAGGGAAAAAAGAATGACATCTCCATCTCAAATTTTTGGATGGATCACATGCGTGCAAGACAAGTCATGCTCTGTCGCACTTGGGTTCTGTCCTCAGAACAGATGATTTACCAGTCAAAGTCACAGCTAAGGAATTATACAGCCATTGAGAAGGATAGCAAGGTTGCTCTTTCTCTTAGTCCTGGAGGTATACTTCTCAGATACGTTAGTTTGACTAAGTATTCCAAAAGTATTCACAGGCCCCAGGGCCTGCGGACCAGGCACCAATCGTCAAGCTAAACAAGAAATTGTTAACTGCATTCTACACAATGTTGCACTCTGTATCTGTATATTTGACTTGGCTAAGGTGGTGAGGTAGTTTGTTACAGTGATAGTTTTTACCCAAGTATCACCCATCTTTGATTGTTCAAGAGAAACTTAAAACTGAATTATTATTAGTGGTGTTTTGAATGGTGGATTTCAAACCAACCAAGTTATTGATGCAAAAGTCAAATTCTCAGACCAAGATTGCATTAGACATACGTCTTTAATCTGAAGTTATGAAGTTGATCTCTAAGCAATCCACTTGGTCCAGTAACCATCAGCTTCTTTGACGACATATACGTCCCAATGCCATACCTCCCCAGCCAACTGCATTGTACATTCCCTCCTGCAGAACTCCCTTCCTCAATGACCCCCAAAAAAGAATGCACGTGCTTCTGGCTAACCAGATCCTGAGCTCACCTCAACACAGCACATGATATGCTTGATACATGAGTTGTTGCTCCTAAGGTGACCAAGGTAATGAGGGTCCACTATGATATCTTGCCTTGGTCTTTCCATGCAGGGGGTTTGTTGCTTGCCTCTGTGGTACACATCATCAGATAGGTGCAAAGATGTCCAGTGTAGCGCAGCCATCCACAAGCATGCACATGGGTGGGCAGATAAATGCCCATGCCTGGCCAGCTCAAAAAACTCGCATTGGCAGAATAATGTACAAAAAATGTACCAGCATGACTGATTAAACAAGTCATCATTTATCAACTACGTAGGCTTTTTTCTGTTTTTAATGTAGTCAGAGAAGAATGGGATTTGCCTATTTGCCTTATATACTAGGTCAAAGAAAAAAAATCCTGTTAGACCAAAGGATTCTCATCAGTTCCTGAAAGGGTCCTTTTGCCATCCCTTGCATACTGAGCCCTTGGTGTATTTGAGGTACAATCACAACACACCACCATTTTTTCCTATCTGACTATTTATTCTCATTCATACATACTTGAACCATAGTTTACACTATTGTGCACTCATCATAGCAAAAGGGTGTTAGTATTATATATATATGCATCCTGTTTATTTTTATTTTACCAGCAAAGAAGCCAATCTTGATTGTGAACTGGCTGGCCACTGGCCAGCATGCCTTTGTGGTCCATGCTCATAATGAATCAAGCATTTAGCACAGATATTTGAAGTGATTGTACAGTTTTGTCTATACCTGCAATGGAAAATGGCCCATGAATAAGAGCTATTGTCAATGCTGGATAAACTGGCTGCAAAAGGTAAACACATTGAAAATGAGATGAAAAAGTTCTACATACTAAGATGCAATAATCAATAATTTGAATGGCCTGCCAGGTGTAAATTGTAGCAGCTTGTTGATTGGAAATGATTATGGCAGACATTATAGCATTGGATAGCTGCAAATCCAGCTATCAAGTTTCTTGTTATCTAATCATCTTTTTAAACACACCTGTAAAATAGCATAAAAAGCTCCTGCATCTGCTAGGATATATAGAGTATGCCACAATCTGAATGAATGACACTGTTGAGGATTAAGGTTCTTTTGTAAAAATTTGACATGTTTCCTGTCATTCAAGAAGTTTATATCCATCAGCTAAATTTATTGAAAATGACTATACCATAGTATGCAGCCAATGAAAAATGTTGCAGTAAAGTTTGTTATGAATGACAAGAGAAGAAGCGTGACATTCAAGCTGTTCCAAGCTGTGCTGTTAGAGTCAAGAGCAGCTGTAGCGACACTTGGATTTGAGAAAAGTCCAAGATAGATAAATGTTAAAACTGTATAAATTCTTAGTATTTCTAAAGAAATGTTATTTATGTGACACACCAAGTCTACAGAGACAGAGTGATATAGAAAGATACCGTGCCCAATGTTTTTGAAAGATAACCCATGCACGCCATATGATGAATGCATCATTAATGACTGGCTACATCAGTTGAACTATTATTGTAGGATATTCTGTTGTAAAACACCCACTGGGATATAGACAAGCCAGTTTGTGAAAACATTCCAAATTCCAAGGTTTGTGCCAACATGGTCATAACGTTGGAGAAGAGGTGTATTTGTTTCTTGAAAAACTTGATATTCAACAATTGATGTTGCAATCTGTACCAACATATTTCCACTTGATACAGCAATACCCAGCCAAATGACTGTTAGTTGGCATCTGGAAAACCAAGTTTGCGTTTGACATCTGATTAACAGTGGAGATCAGGTTGAGTCCAAGTGCTCTTGTTGGCACTTATCGTACTGGCAAGCAGTAATGACTACAACTGGTATGAATAAGCCTGAGGAAAAATCAGCATTTGGTGTTAGGAAAGAGAAAGAGGTGCACCATAGAAAAAAGGGAAAGCCGCTCCTTGAATAATCCAGTCCACCAGTAGATTCTGTCCGATGGTTTGGATGATTTGTCGTTCTTCAGGAGTCATAATGAGTGATTATAGTAGACTATGTAACGGGTCACTGTCTGGCACCGCACTAGAGGGTAAGCAGGGTGATTTCCACCATCTGGGTCAATGCGTGTTTTATATTGATTGTAGTTATGTGTGAAATAGATACATTTGGTCAACCCAAGATGATCAGAACTCTTTACATAGAGAATGTTTCAAGGGACGATTTGCTATGTTACTCACGCGCTAGCTCAAAGGGTCAGACCGTGCCTACAGCTCTGAATAACAGTTTCATCGTGATCCAGAACCGCAATTTTTTTGTAGATTGTTTGACAAGAAAAACCAAGAAGGGTCACTTACAAAATTCACGGCTACTTAATAAATGTCGACCGAGTGCGAGAGGCCAGCCAGAATCTGATCTCCACGAGTTCAACGGCGGTTTTTCTATTGTACTAGGAGTGCAGCTCAAAAATTGTAAGCAATTGAACAAATCTGGTGACAATCGCATCTTGGCTCCATGATATCGTTTCATGCAATCTCACTGTCTTTATGAGGACATCAGAAATCGGTCAAATACAATGTGTGACCGTCTACATCAAGAGGGAAGTCGAGCCGAGATTCAAATCTTGATGTGTAAAATAGGCCTCAATCATCGTGATGGCTAACGATATTCGAATTACCAAGTCTGGTAGCAATTGGAATGATGATGATTTGCATGCATACAATATTCGTATTGTGGATGAGCCGCCTAAGGTGTTCGTTGGCCGGCTTCCGAACGACTTGGTGTTACTGCTGATCTATTCTATTGATTAAAAATATCGACAACGGTAAAGCCGACATCAGGCCTGTGGTTGATCATGGAGTATGCGACTCTTTTGACCGTTGATCTTAGCTGAAGAGTATCCTCGTATGTTCTTTTCCCTTTTGAGCATTATCTGATACTCACTTTTTTTCTCGGTTCTATGTAGTCGACTCCTTTGTCAACGGCTATGTCCTGACTCTTTTCCGAGTTCCTTTGACTTCTTACGATCGTGTCTTGATGACACGTCTTCCGATCTCGTTACTCAATTGCGGCGTTGATTGTGGTGTGTGCCTCATGTCTGTTGACGGGGCGATAGACTTTGTTGTTCAGGAGGACAACGGCGCATCCTATGGAGCATCATTTCCTGATGGGCTAAGGTTATCGCTGCCGTTTGACTCAATAACAAGTCGCGAGTTTATTCCAAGTTACCTGCTAGGGATATGGTTATGCCCGAGATAATGGTTGAACGTGTCCGGCTTTTTACAAGATCCCCGTGAGCAAAGACCTTACTGAAGCGGTGGCAGCGGGACTGTATCCAGAGCAGGAGACTGTCGTGAAGGGTTGTATGCTGGATGTCATGGGACGATGAAAGATCCTACGAATAGGATGGCTGCTGTTCGGCATTATCTACTTTCTCGAGATCCTGTGAACGAATTTGCTGACGATGTTCTTCCCAATGCTTAGTTACTTGGTTCCGGACTTGTCTTGTAGGCTATGAATGTTGTATGTACCAGTTTTTTTTCTGCAGACTCTAGGGCCGCTCTTATATTTACCACGATTACAGCGGTACTACATCATATTGTTGTTCTCTTCCGCAATTGTGACCAATTCATTGATATATTCAGATGTTTCAAGTGCGTTGCTTTAACTTGATTCATCTTCACCCTAGTAGCTATTATACATCGATGGATTGATTTACCCGGGATACTTCAAGAAACATGTTGATTCTGAGGGAACCGTCTGGAACCGTCCATTCGAATACTATTACCATGGAAATTCCCACTGACCCACCACCCTTCCTGACGTGGCACCAACTCATTGGACAGACACCCGATCCCGACGAAACGAAAGCGAAAGCGACAACGACTACATACGGCTCGTTACAAGCCGCAGCGTACACATCATCCTCACAACCACGTAACGTAACGAGAAACACTTTTCGTTTTATCTGACTACCAAAACACCGGTAAAAAAAGAAAACTAACGAGCGAAAAGAGAGTGCGGTCTGCATGCATAAAGCATTGTCCGTAAAATCTGAATGGACGGATGTGATGGATGTGATGGATGTATGGTATGGGTGATATGGCTGATATGGTAAGGTATGATATAATGATACCGAAGCAGGACGGGGCGGGGCAGCGGGCAGCGTGGACGCAGATATTGTGTACCGAGTGTACACTAAGCCGAGAATAATTTTACACCATCGAAAACGAATGTCGTGCGTGAAACGAATGACGCGGGTGGGTGGGCGACAGCGGGGTTGTGCGGTATCCGTGTGCGTGCGAAAGACGGTGGTATTGTGTCTAGGTAAAAACAGTCCATCGAGAACCAGCGACCATGCGGCAAGTTTTTGGTCACCACACTACTGAGTTATCCTCGCATCACAAGCAAATCACAAGATGGGAAAGCGCAAAGCATCGTGACGTGCGCTCTCATGCATCATGCACACGACAACAGGACCATGATTCTCCAATAGGCGGTGCGACTGACAGCCCTACCAGCAATGGTGAGAACAGAGTTGCTTGTGGAGTGACCTTATTGCTTATGGTGACGCTGACCATGTTGTTGGGGTTGCCGCCATGGTCAGCATCACCATAAGTGATAAAAGACAAGGGGAAAGAGGAGGTGGCTTCTGCTGAGTATTCGATTTTGTAGTTGAGTGTGTTGCAGATTGTAACGTGATGCTATGGGCCGTTGCAAGCACGGCATGTCCGAGATCTTTTTTTTTATATAATTCGTTACTTGTATTTAAT
>JABAJZ010013975.1:0-10434 GCA_018857265.1 Termitomyces sp. T32_za158 | reverse complement strand
TGCGGGTGATGCGGGTGATTGCGGCGCCGCAGGATCAGATAGGGTTGATGCGGGTGATCGCGGCACCGTAGGATCAGACAGGGTTGATGCGGTGATCCCCAGGGTTCAGGGTCGTTGGGGCGGGGGAAGTGTGCGTTCAAGGAGGCGGGGCAGCTGGCGGGGAAACCGGGGAAGAGTGTAGGGGTTGGACGGGGTGTCCCGGGGATGTGTGGTGTGTTCCGGAGATGGGTCGTGACATTGATGTGCTTTCCAGTCTCTGTTTCCCTGGCCTTCTCCTAGGCTTGTAGCGCTAAGAGGGCATCACTTTTTGACTTCAGTGGAATAGACCAAGGCATGTTCGAGTAGTCATCAACCAAATCCATAATATATTTATTCCCAGTGCAAGATTGAACATTCATTGGGCCTGCTAAGTCTATCCAGACTATCTCCAGTCTCTCCTTTGCTCTATGCCCCTCCTTGCATATTCTCGGTACCGGAGTTTGTGTCTGCTTGCCAAGGATGCAGACGTCACATTTTGGTTGTGTGAGAATGGAGGTTGGGGGCATACCTGGGAGGAGACCAGCTTGGGCCATAGTTGCGACGACCTGGTAATTGGCATGCCCAAAGCACCAGTGCCATGTGTCAAGGTTGACTGGTCATTGAGCAGTAAGTGCATGTTTGGCCAAAGCAGATTGCAAATCAAGGGTATAGAGACGACAGCCAGGAATGAGTGGGCCAGAGGCAAGCAGTGTGCCGCTAACATCGTCCAAAATGGTGACTCCTGTTCTGCTAAAAGTAACGGTTGCACACATTCCTATGACTAGAGCTGAGACTGAGATTAAGCGGACTGCCAAAGTGGGGATGTAGAGTGCATTTTTGAGGTGTATTTCAGCTTGATTCTGGATGCACAGTCGAATCTGTCCTATGCCAACAGCTTGGATGGATGTTCCTCTGACCCCTTTGACAGCCCTCGGAGGAATTTCCCCAAGTGTGACGAAGTCGGAGCGGCAAGGGGAGATGTGAACAGTGGCACCTGAATCAAGATAGAAGGGCTTCTCATTTAGGGATGTGAGTGTGGTGCGCTCAGTTTGATCAAGTGGCGCAATTACTGTGGTGGCCAAGATTGTTTTGTGGTTATGCATTGTGTTATTGTCCCAGTTGATATTTGCCCTGAGATCATTGCCGTAGTCATTGGTGTTGTCTTCGATGGCCATGAATCCGTGGTATTCAAAAAAATCTGTAGAGTTATTGGAAGAGGCGATTCCTGCAAATTCAGTGCCTTTTGGGGTGTCTTGCTTGACAGCATTGATCTGAATCTTCTGAAGGTGGGATGCATCGACTATCTATGCCTGTCTGTCCATTCCTTTCACAGTAATGCTGGTTTTGGCGTTTGAGTTGTTGGAGCCTGCGCTGCCTTTGTTGTTCATACTTCCTTTCCCTCCTCCTCGTGCTGCCCGGCATGCTTCCTTGGATTCCTCTATGGTTTTTCTGGCCATGCCATCTCCTGGTTTTACACACCATTGTTTTGTGTGTCCCCGGCAGGATAGTCCTAAGGAGTAGCAGAGCTCGCAGCATGGATATCCAGGGCCATGATTGTGAGTATGGTCCTTTGAGGCAGTAAGCGCGGTGTCGGCAGGTGGCCTGGCAAGGGTGGCTAGACTGTCAATAGTCTGAAACAGCTTGCGAATGTCCTTCAACATGTAAGGGTGCTGATCATCAGAGTCAGCAAGGCCTCGGGAGACTTGTGTCTGTACAGACTCGAACGCTTTGTTGTTTATTGAGTTGAGTAGGGCAATACACTTGAGCAGGTCTCTGTCAATTGTTCCAATGGAGAACACACGATCAATGAGTTTGCATATCCTCCGGGCAGTGGTATCGAGTAGCTCAGAGGCTGGAACATATGTGGAGAGGGCTTCACGGATGAGGGCTACTTGTTTGACAGGCCCTTTGTGGTGGGCCTGGGCTTTGAGGGCCTCATAGCACTCCCTTGCAGTGCCGTCAGTGAGGAGCCCCTCCTGTTCTGCATCGGAGACCACAGTGCGGATGACTCCAATAATGAGATCGTTGTTAGAGAGCCAGTTGCTGTATGCCACCAGTTCACTGATGTGATCAGGCTGCTAAATGAGGCGATCAGGCTTCGATTCGGGGAAGAAGATGTAGCGGTCCAGACTGCTCTGCTGCAGGAAGATCTCCAGCTTTCTTGACCATTTTGTAAACTCGCCAGTGGCTCAGTCAAACAGGGGCTCTGTGCTAGGCCAGTGTGCATTTAGTTTGGCTGGGCAAATGCGGAGGTAGGCTGCATCATTGATTGTGCTGGTTATAGGAGGGAGGGGAGAAGGAGTGGATCCCATAGGTTGACTTTGTCGTGTTCAGGACACGGGTATATTGGTATAGTTGCGGTTTTGACTTGTAGAGAACAAAGGACCCACAGACAAGACATGATCGATTGGCCAAATCTGGATGTGATGAGTGTGATGTTTTCAGTGGAATGTCAGATAGATGATGTATGGTTCCCAATATGATCTTGTTCAGAAAGAGTATCGGATATGGCCCATAACCTGTTAGAACCAATGATACCTGCTAGACAGTGTAAGTTAATCCTCAGTCGTGTACAAGTGACTATATTAGTGACAAGACAATACCTGATAGACAGTGTAAGTTGAGCTGGATATAAGGCATCGTCAGAATAGGTAGGTATATGGGATTTTTGTAGGACTCACCCTCAGTCGTGTACAAGTGACTGGTTCCGAGGCAAGGGGATCCAGTGAGTAAACTAACCTTTCATTCACTTATGAACTCAGTTGATTGTTATATCTAAGTGTTTTTCTCGGACCGGCCATGGATATTGTACGTTTTGTACAGGCATTATGCACTTATATCTTCATCCAGGAGGTGGCGTGTTTGCGGGGTTAAAGTCTGCAGTAGAATTGGGCTTGGTCTCAGCAGATGTAAGATCCATCTTAACACATTTATGAGCATGGTCTATAGACCTTCTATTGCAGAGGCTGAACCAGATGGTCACGCGTGTCCTCACGCCATGGTACCGTTTTGGCCAGGATTCAGTATGCAAACTTTATCACAAATCTTTGACTTCTTTGACCGGACTTGTAGGGGTTTCCGCCTGTCAACTTTGATGTTCAACACCCCAACGGCTCAGGTTCCCTCAATCCCAACGTTTCCGTGCAGTCGGACACGCACACAGCACTCGTACGTGAGATTGCGTCCGCATCTGCTGTCCTCCTCAAGAACAACAGGACTGCTACTGCGGGTGAACCAGCTGGAATAACTATACGTGGCCTACCCCTTGCAGCATCGAGGGTCAAGATGATCGCCGTGATTGGTCAAGACGCGAGGATGCCAAATATGAATTGTAATGATATGAATGAGTGTAACAATGGAACGATGTCGATCAGGTCGGTCCGAGTAATTCCCCACTCACGCCACTTTCCTGATGAGATGTGCTCAGATGCGGTTCAGGGTTGAACTCGCTTGAGTTCATCGTACCTCCTATTGATGCGATTACATCTTTCGTTGGAACGTCGGCGAATATAACATCTTCGCTCTCAAACAATTTGACTGCAGGTCCTGCTGCTGCGACAGGGAAGGATGTCGCTTTTGTTTTTGTCAATGTGTGAATAGACTTGTTCTTCATCTGGTGATATTCACTGATAGGTTCCTGTAGTATGAGCGGAGAACTCGGAATATACGTCACTGTAGAAGGCAATCAGGGCAATCGCAACGACTTGGAATTATGGTATGAAGGTGGGAGCTTGGTAAGACAATCAATGTTCTGTGTGTTCATTATGACCTGATGCAACCTCGATAGGTCGAGGCAGTTGCGGCAGTCAATAATAACACTGTCGTTGTTGTGCACTCAGTAGGGCCAGTGTACATGCCCTGGTCTACGCACTCAAATATCACGGCCATTATCTATGCTGGAGCACCTGGAGAACAGACTGGACCCTCTATTGTTGATGTTCTATATGGGAAATATAACCCAAGTGGACGCCTCCCCTTCAGTATTGCAGGTGTAAGGGTAATTCCACATGTGGTATTCTCCAATGCTGATGCGGCTCTTTGACAGTCTGAAAGCAATTATGGGACTACCATCTCAGTTGACGTCTCTCCAGATGTAAGTTGTGGAGCTATGCAAAACTCATTTAACTAATAAATCACCACCCACCTAGCTCACCTACACAGAAAAACTCCTCCTTGACTATCAGTACATGGAGGCTAATAGCATCATACCCAGATTTGAGTTTGGCTATGGCTTGTCATACACAACATTCCAATATTCTCCTTCGTCGTTGGCCTGGTCTGGAACGTCACTGATCTTTGCATTCACAATAACAAACACTGGTGCTTTTGCAGGCATGAAAAAGCCCCAATTATACCTTAGTTATCCTTCTAGTACGGGAGAGCTGAGTAAAGTCCTGCAAGGATTTGAAGAGGTTGTCTTGGATGTCAGTGCGAGCTCTCTTGTGAACATGACACTTAGTGAAAGAGATATGAGGTGATTCATTGATTGTAAGCGGTATTGACCTGACAACTTATAATGACACTTTTGTGTAGCATTTGGGATACCTGGAGTCAGACTTGGGTTCGACCGTCTGGGTTATTCAATGTTTATGTCAGGGCCTCAAGTAGAGATCAAGGGGGAGTCGCGTGTGCAATCTGTCATATCGGGTTGGGTAGGTAGGTCGAGGCCCCGACCCCTTGATTTTTTTTTGGAGGGTAATATTATTTATCCAAAAAAGGAAATTATTTGTCAAGAGCCTGTCATCCAATGTTGCTTTTCAGGGTTGATCTTTTCTATAGCCGCACCAAAACTCTTGTCATACAACCCTCAGGTCTCTCTTTACCAGAGCCCTAATTGTAAGATATAGTTACCATATTAGGTATATTAATAAGCAATAAACACTACCATATTAGGTACATTAGGAAGCAAATAATTACTATATTGGGTATCTGGTTTGGTAACCAGATAATAACTATATTTGTGTACATTAGTAAGCAGAATTATTACCATATTAGGTATATTAGTAAGCAAATAGGTAGGTAGGTCAACTCAGATAGCCATTAAAAAAAATTTGGACCTGATATATGTTATTTTATTTTTGGACCCCCCTTGGTAGAGATATACACCTCAGAAGTTCATTTAATCGCTAAAATCTTTGTATCACGAGTTTCGAATCAATGCCTGTTCACATATCTGTGTTTTAGATGTGTTTATGAGTACCAGAATCACTTCGCAAGGGAGCAACGGAATAACTGAGGCAAAAGTGAAAGACGTGATAAGTTCGACGTGTGACAAGCACGTGACTCAAGCTCCCGACATCACATTCGTGGTTGTGGATTCCACGGCATGACAGTGGTTGTGGGTTCTATGGTCTGACATTTGCTTATCATTTATTTTGCGCTGGCGAGGTTGTATCGCGTGATGCGAGAACGCCTAGAATTACTTACATAATGGAGTTAGCGTATTTTATTCCAATTCCAATCACATCACAAACAGCAACCCTATGTAAGAGACACGACCCTCATCTTTCTCGTATTCTTGAGCTAGTTAACTTTGCAAGGGCCCCATTTGTGCTATTCGTCGACACCGCACAGCCATGACTGGTCAGGGACAAGGTAAGGGGAGGCGTGTCCCAGGGCAGCGTGGCTGCCTCCACGTCTTACAGTTTACTTTGATACAGGAACCTCTCAATCGAACCCTTTTGGCACTGAGGCCATCACAAACTTGTGCAAGAACATTGATACTACCATGGTGCCTTGCAACGGACTTGCAAGCAACCTCTCCTCAATGCAACGCCTCCCGTTGGAATTGCATCCGGACTCTGTGCCAGCTACTCTCTGAACCTGCAGATACGTTCATTTGAACGGCACCGGTGTGTTTCTCTTCACCCATCACGCCCCCCCCCTCAGTGCCGTGCTCACTCTTCCCCATACGCAGGAGACGTCTTGGCTGCCATGCGAACGAGACAGTCTCCTTCCCTTGATGTTTTGGGCTTGTAACTTTTGCAATGCTCTCCTTTGGCCAGCAAAGATAGTGGGCGCCAGAAATCCCACCTATACCACACAACCACCTACATGTTGAGGAATCCTTCAACCAGGACATATCCAATCAAAAAAATCTCCGTGCAACCACCCTACATCTTTGTGTTGCCTCCCGCAAGTGTTGGGGCCCAGGACAGTGGGCCTGCCTCTCGTTGATGCCTGTCAGGTGCAGAGCAATGAGCGCTTGCCACCTCGCTAAGGTTCAGGACAGTGGGCATGCCTGAACCAAGTTTTACTTCCAGGGAGCTTCCTATGCTAATAATCACCTTCCTCTTGACAGTCTTATTTGACAGCTTATATGCACTGCAGGAAGGCAAAGAGCAAATTGTGATGGATTTGTCATATGTGGCCACTACTGACCTCTTGCGAGCGTCGTAGACATCTGTAGCAGCGCATCTCTAAGGGCGGAGGCGTGCATGGTGCAGCGTATGCCAAGAGCTGCCACGGCGATTGTATCGACTTGAAGGACTTGGCATAGTCTTTTTCATGCACAACTAGGTTTTTTGGTTAGACACGAGTCGGCGGGTCAATGCATGTATGTTTTTTTCCACGCATCACAACAAAACAGTATTGATATTTCCATTAGCTGACAGATCCGTTGATTAATTGTTTACAAACCTCATTTTCCTCACTTCCTGTCCTGAGCTCCATTCTTAGAACAATAGAAACGTCACTTGTTTCACAATCAGATCCTATGATTGATAGCTCTCTTCTCGCAATTGGGAGGCATGTATTGAATAGCCCAAGTGAGCTTTGTCTGAGGATCCATGAACAACGAAAAAAAAAAATTGGTGGCAGGACGATGGCTGGCCTTGTATCCATAACCAAAGGCACAAATAGGTCCTGCGAGCAATGCAGAAGATGTCTTGATCATCATCTGGGGTGATGCAAGACGTCTTTGAAAACATTCTCACTGTCAACAGTTTTGATCATCATGGGTTTACTAAGTCTGATTTACTGTCGACATGTATCCATGTGATCTGTAATCTTATGATTTAAATCGATATAAATCAAACTTATCTTGTTCCAGCCCCTCTTCCCCCTAAGTCGCTGCGCCCCACAGTGATTTATTACATAGTCTGCTAGTTTCACTTACTATGACTCCTGAAGAACGACAAGACCTTCAAGGCATTGGGCAGAGTTTACTGGTGGATTGGATTGCTAAAACAGCAACTCAAGCTTTTTTCTATGGTCAACATCTTTCTTCAACCGAACACCAGATACTGACCTCTCCACAGGTTTATTGATGCCAATTGCAATCATTATTGCTTGCCAGTATGATAGGTGTAAGAAAAGCACTTGCACTCAACCTGATCTCCACTGTTAATCAGGCATACAGCACAAACTTGGTGATCCAGATACCAACTAGCAGTTGTTTGGCTGGGTATTGTTGCATTAAGCAGAGATACTGTGGTGCAGATTGCAATTCCAATTATTGAATCTCAATTTTTCCAAGGAAACAGTACAATTCTTTCTCAACGTGCTCATCATGTCAGCACAAATCTTGAAAATTGGGATGTAGTCCTAGTGTGGCTCAACCTTGTCCTTGTGAGTGTTTTACACAAAAAGAAATTCCACAATCTGGAGCTGAACTTGTATAGCCAGTTATTAATGATGCTTTGGTCATCTGGTGTGCATGGATCGTCTTTCAAAGGCGTTGGGCACTGTGTCTTTCTATAACACTCTGCCTCTGTACACTTGGTGTGTCACATCCATAATAAATATCTCGCACAAGCTAATAACATCTACACTTCTCACACTTGTCTTTCTGTCACTTTTTACAAATCTCATGACACCCATTTCTCAACTTGAAGCCATCTCCTGCACATGCATTCATCCTCCCCCAGTGCATAACAGAAGAAATGCTTTGTTAACCCTCAAGTGTGTTGTATAGTCGCCTGAGTATCAAATGAGCCAAAGACAAGTATCCATGAGGTGGATGACCCACAGAGTGATCTTCTGGCCTGGCTTCAAGCCATCAGCTGGGCCAAGCTGGGCCTATTTATGTTAGAAGCCTGGCACAGTGATCTAGACAATTGGTAAGAATGTAATCCTCAGTCGAGTATAATTGACTATATTTCCATCATACTTGATGTATGTAATGTGTGTAAGATGCTTACCCTCAGTTGAGTATAATTGACTGAGGGTGGTGTATGTTATCTACTTGTATATATAGTTGTCCATGAGACAATGGTATTATTGTGCTATTGTGGTGGCCAGGGTGAGTCAAGTGCACCCATTGTGCCACCTGGGGTGTGTGTGATATGCTGAGGTTGACGGAGTGATGATCGGGATTCCAATAATTTAAGCCAGGCCAAGCTGGGCCCAAGCAGCTGGCCTGCATGGGGCTTTAGTCTGGCTCATGATGGCAAAATTGTCACTATTGAATCTGATTGATTTTATTCTGATGTTGCTCTGGTAAGTTTTCTTGACTGTAATCTTGTTGTATTAGTGAGTGGAATGGTCTTACACATACATGCATCTGTGTTCATCCGCTTTTCCATCCATTTTTTCATATACAATGACCCCTTGCTGCTATACTCATAGGACACTGTGTCTATCTTGTGCTTATTTGTGACTAAGGTGTGTTGTGTCAAGTAGCAGGCTTTGCAGTTGAAGACCACTTTATGGTGTGAAACTCTACAATCTGTCAAGTTCTGTCAGGTTTTGCTGCTGACGACCAGGAGTTCTTCAAAAGCGGAGACTTATGATGCAGAGAAAATGTAGCTAAATACACATGGCCTGTGCAAGGGGATGAAGTCTGGGCTAGATTGGAGGTGGTCCAGGGTGGGAAAGGAGTCTGGAATGTGGAAAAGTGGTCTGGAGCATAGGTAGCATAGTCTGAGATGAAGTAGACAAGTCCCAAAATATGGCAGTGTCATTTTTAGAGTAGTGGTAGAGGTAGCAGGGGTCAAAAAATAATTAGAGTTGATAAGACAATGGTAGACTTTGGAGAACAATTATGACAGTCAAGGAGAAAGTGGGAATGAGGTCTGAGAATGACAAAGAAGGTTCAGGGATAGTCTGGAGACAGGAATTGGGGGAGACAAGATGAGATCAGGGATGGATTTGAGTTGAGGAAGTAGTGAGTCAAATGAGACAAGGCTGAGACAGAGTAAAATGACAAGAGAATGAGTCAGAGACAAGCTCACAGAGCAAAATGGATTAACACAATAGTTTGAGGTTCATGAGCAAGACAAGGTCAAAGTTAACATGGAGTAGTCACAAAGCAGTTGCAAGTTCAAGTTATGGTTATTCAAATATCAAGACTACTGTACAAGTTGACTGGCTACGACTTAAGTACTCAAGAGGGAAGGGACTTGTCCCTGGGCTGAGCCAGATTAGTCCCAAAGTACTGTATAGATGTACTGTATAGGACTCCAGGGCATACTGGCAAAGTATCCAAGGCTTTATGTCAGGGCTTTGTGCTGTATAAGTCTAATCAAGGATGGCAGGCATCAGAATCAATGTGTCAAAGTAACAACCCATCTCAACAAATATCCCCATGTCTCCTGCCACCCAAGGCCATCATATCCCTCTCAAATTCCTTCATGTTCTTTGCAGGCCTTGTTTACTTTTGTCTCCCCCTTCTTCTTTACCTGCTTGCATTTGCATCCTCTAGTCACTCAGCCTTCCAGAATGAGGTGAGCTGCTGCCAAACAGCTCCTTCATCCCCCGCTCCTGCTCACAGTCTACCCCTGCCATCCTAAGAACCCCACCTTCCTAGATGCACTTTGGCATCTTTGGCTCAGCCCCACAGTGTGAAGGTGAGTCTCTGGCTCATCAATGCTTGAACCGCGGTCCAACAAGCTTGGCCGCTGACAGAGTGTTTTGAGAAAATGCATGGCTCCATGGGATATGGGATACAGCTGTGAGTCAGAGATCGCATGTGGGGGGGTGGAGTACATAGTCACACCACTCAAACATGGAGGATGGATGATGAATACCATTTTGTATCAAGTTTCTAGTCCATAATGTAAAGTGTTCGCTACATGATGATGATACTTTGGACTATCATTTTTTAATCTTTTTTGTTCTCAGTGAAAACATCACAGAGGCAATAGAATCTCATTACAGTCTATATCAAATACAGATCAGTGTATACACATGAAAGCGAGATATGGAGAAGGAGGACTGGAAACAACAGACATAAACTGCCGTATATCAATGGTGGGAGTACAATAATACTTGTAAAATCATACATGTTTTTACAGTCAAGGAGAGTTACACAACAGGGTAAATCATGTTTCACAAATATATTCCCTGGTAGACATGTAGGTGCAATGATGAAAATAATAAAACAATTTGCACGTACCTTGAGTCAATGTTAGCCTCAGCCGCGTCGGCATCATAGCCACGAGATTGGCTATTGAACTCCAATGCATCAACAAACGA
>JABAJZ010013974.1:0-10471 GCA_018857265.1 Termitomyces sp. T32_za158 | reverse complement strand
AGTATTCGGAGGTGGTGATGACACTTTCGTGTGTGGAGGGTGCGGAAGGACTCGAAGTATGGATGGAGGACGGGTGGGGTTGCGGAGACGGCGGTGGCGACGAAGTCGTCTAGGATGAGTTTGGGTGGGTTGGATGTTTGGAAGGAAGGAAAGACGTGTCAATTGTTTGTCACGCACAAATACCGCGCTTCTGACTTGGGAAGGCAGATCGCTGCCACCTGCTGCCACCTGCTGCCACCGTATTTTGATTCAAGTAACCTTTGACTCATCCAATATCTGGCAATTGACTTGGAGCGCGCATCAAGACAAGTTTATTGCAGCTGGAAGTGGAAGGCATTGCTTCCTTTGAGTTTGTCTGATCTTGTAAGGGTCAGGCAATCAAGCTCAAGATTTGATGTGCAATGCTTGATATGCACTAGATAAAGTGAATACAGCTCAGTTCATGTGTGTCATGTGAGTATAAACAAAATATATTCATTACCTAGATAAAGTAGATACAGCTAAGTAACGAGCGCAAGTTGTAGTATAACATGAAAACTATTGAACATACTTCAGTTAACGTGTGTCATGGGAGTAGGAACTGAGGTATGGTAAGAAAGTCACATTCATCCTTTGTCAAAACAATCAAAACATTGGCCTTGATTCAATCATAGAAGTCAAGGAAACTGCAAAATCCTTCAAGCTAGAGTCATGTTCAGAGGTCTCAAAAGTCAAAAAAAAAATGATCAAATGATCAGTCATGATGAGAATAGATTCTACTTACGGTTCCCTCACTGCAAGGTCCTCAAGGATATCCTTTGTATCATTCTGTATCAACATCTCACGAACTCTTGTACGAGAGTTAAGCCTGCACATACAGGTTTATCAGAACCAAAGGCACCTCATAGAAAATAAAATAGACATACGTCACCTACAGAAAATCAGACAAAGAGTGAACAAAGGTTGTACTTGGCCATAATTTTGACCATGCTTACCAGTATGGAGTTGACGTAGACTACATAGTATTCATCAGGTGATGAGTGAGGGAAAAGATAACTAGTTTCCCACAATACTCACATTCTGCGCTAATTGTGACAAAAGCTAATTATTTTCATATATTAGCTTCAAGGTAGTGAGTTTATATGAGGATATACCACTGTAAAGGAGACTTGTGGAAGGAGTGAGGTAGAACTAGGGATAGAAGAGGGCCTTTAGTCAACTATGCATGTTGTATATAACTCACAGACATAAGTTTGCAGATTGCAGCGATACTTGTCAGTATACCATTGCCCAGACTGTACATCCATTAGTGAGCTGTTCCAAATTTATAGCTTATTTAGTACAGGTTACCTGAAAACAACCAGATGGTTGATCACGTTTTCAGACCTGAAGGAACATCATGAATTCTCAATTTGAGCTGCTCATGAAATATGCCCCACTTTTTGAATCCGCTGCGCATTCTGTTCAGGAAGTAGACAAGAGATGCGCTGATGGCCACATCACAGGCGATACTCATCAAAAAACAAACTGAGTACAAAATCTTCCTCCGACTGATATCAGCATCCTTTGTAGCAGGTCTTGAGAGATCACTCTTCTTACGTGTACTACAGGTGTCCTGATAGTGTATATCGAGGGTGAAGGGTTTCCATATCTATCTGAAAGATTCAGTATGCATGATCTTCAGGAATGAATGGTTGATGAATGGACACAAACTCTCGAACGGAGGCCGCTAGGTTAATCAATTAGACACACGCATCAAACGAACTCAAATGAGGGGAGATTGACTAACCTATCCCAGTGCCTAGTCAAAGTTAGCAAACACATTGGCAAAACAAAGTTCAGCTCACAAAGTTGGGTGATAGACGTGGTAAGCTGAGAGAAGATCATGGGCACTGAAGGCACACAGATAGGGAATTCTGCATACGATGAATGCAACAAGGTGTTTTTTCCATCGATTTCCCGAACTTACTAAGGAAAATGGTGGTTAAATACTGAAAATAACGAGATATATACTAGACTCACAGTGATATATTCTCCATGCGGAGAAGCTGATGAATTTGTACCGATGAGTTTTTGAAAATTGAACCTGTAGGGACACACCTCTGAACCACTGATGTGATGATGACCTGTAAAACAAATGAAAAAGGTCCCTAGCAGCGAACAATGCTAACGTGCCATCATTGTTGCAGAAACCTGTCAACAGTGTCATTGTTTGCACTGACAACTGAGATGAAGTAAACTATCCCACGCACTGCAGTTCCCCTACAAGAGAAAAAGTTAGCATCAGATGTACATATACTACAGCTATGGCAGACTGACAAGGGTATGTTAAGGGCATTCAGCATGTTTTCAGGTAACTTGCAAATAATGAAGTTCAAGTGCACTGCCTGTGCATGGAAAGCCATACTTAAGCCCTCCATGATGCTAAGAAATGTCAAGATTCCCTAGAGGTTGAGCTTATAGAACTCACAAAAGCAATATAACCTGATGGGACCAGATAATTCCTCATGACTTAATTGCGCAAAAGAGATATACTTACTAATGCTTTAAGAAGCCTATGATCGTCTGGATATGTGCGGAAATAATATACTGTTTGGGAGCATGTAATCCCAAAAAGCCTATCAGAGGAAGTTAGAGGTTTGCATAGATTGCAGGAAACGCCGATACCCAAGGCCGGTCATCACAGCTAAGATGATGAAACTGTGTTATTAATGTTGTTAATACTGAAAAGAAAGAACGTACATGCTACATACGGTCCCCCAATGCTACCTATATTCAATATTAGTGTGGAGAGCGGATGATCTAGATGCTTGCACGACGATGCTAGAGGATTTAATATGGGTCCTTTTGACTTCTTAACAGTTTCATCCATTTAGTAGTCGACATCAAAGCATGGCTGTGCATGTCTAAAAGCAGTGGCTGCTGCAGTGCAATAATTTGCCACATGGAGTATGGGAATGACAATGTTAAAGATGTGTTGAACAATCATCAAAGATGGCTTGAGAAATGAGGAGATCATCAATCTACATATAATACATCAGTGCATCAGTGTCCACTCAAAAATGTTTGATCAATCCGGTTCTTTCTCCATTCGAGGTTGTAAATATCTGCATTTCCTTGGCTTTGTCGTAATCTACTGTGCTCGTTGCTTTGCATCGCGAGCTCGAGCAGGCTGACTCTCAACAATGACAGTAAAAAGTTTGCAAGAGCTCTCTTGACACGAACGGATTGCCTTCCGCATCGGTGCACAGGCGCTTCAACATTGCAGGCCTTGTTGGCAGTTGCAGGAGGTACATTTCTCTGCTCTACTAATCAAGTACCAAGCTGATGAACATGAAAAGGCAGTGCTGATGACAATTCAACAGCTATGTCCGGCAACCTCCTCCCATCAGACAGCGAAGCGCCACTGCCGATGCTAAGTGGGAGGCGCGAGTGAAAGAGTATGAGATGCGGTTAAAAGCAGCAGAGGAGAGAGTCAAGCGTGAGTGCCAAGGTAGTAAGGAGAGGGTTACAGAATTGGAGAGTAACCTCAAGTACATCCTTGAGTCATACCTGAAGTTTCATATGACTGAAAACTCATACAGAAGTATACAACGGCAATTGGACATTGCCCAAAAATGAAACCAACAACTAGTAGAGGTGAAATAAGATTTCTGATTCTCCTTCTGGTTCTTTAACCCCTAAGTAACGAATGGAATCCTCCTCATCTATATACCCAGTGCACTTACAATCATGTATCATATCTATCAAGTACTTACTACAGCCCATAATTGATTAATCAATGATATTACTGTTAGAGCTTTTGATTGATTGCTGATCCGCATTTGCGACAGTTTTTCTTGACCAGTCAATCATCAAAATTGTTGGCCTCTATCTTTACAGACGCAAGGTACGCATGGTCCCATGTTTTATCGCTGTGAGTTTGACGTGTTCATGTACTAAAAGTCGTCGCACTCTTGCCTCTCCATATAACATTGCGATGGACCTTAAAAAGGGCAAAGAGACCTGCACACACTAAGAAATACCACATTCAAATGTCAACCCGCATGAGGCAATATGCCCTGACTTTGCGGCTGAAAATTTCGCAACAGCAAGAAATGCGCTGATCAACGAGGACGTGGACGAGGCTGCAGCCATCACCATACTAGTAAGGGCCTGGAACGCTAACAACTCGCTGGATAGAGAATTATGGGACAGGCAGAGGCAAGAAAGAGTGGAGGAAGAGAGGATCAGAGAAGCCAGGGAAGAGAACAAGCAGAGGGCGGCAGCGAGAGAACTGGAGGAAGAGACACAAGATGAAGAAGCACAAGGCAAAGTACGCGGTGTTAACCAGACCCGATGCTTCCCCTCAAAGTCCCTCATGAACCGCTTAAACACGTCTACACGGTACGGCTTGCTCTGCTCGTCATCAAAGAACACCTTGAGGTTGATGCCATAATCTAGGAATTGCAGACCCGGCGCTGTCAGTGTTCGGAGGTGGTGATGACACTTTTGTGTGTGGAGGGTGCGGAAAGACTCAAAGTATGGATGGAGGACGGGTGGAGTTGCAGAGATGGCGGTGGCAACAAAGTCGTCTAGGATAAGTTTGGGTGGGTTGGTTGTTTCGACTGCCATTGTTGTGGAAGGAAGGAAGGATGCGTCAATTGTTTGTCACGCACAAATAACGCGATTCTGACTTTGGAAGGCAGCTGAAGGCAGGCTGTCATCACTGCTCAGTACTCAGTCTCCAAATCGTCACCGGATTCCAACCGGATTCTTCTTCATTTTTCGTGAGCTCTATTATACGTTTCCAATCTTCTGATCGATCCTGTGCCGCATACAGTGCAGCGCCAGATCTCCTGGCTTGCTCATCAATATTAGCCGCTTTATGATCTGCAAATAAATGGCCAAGAGCTCGAGGATATCAGCCACTCGGAGTAGCAACATCAAGTAAAATTACTTGATACATCGTCATCATAGATGAGAGCTCGAGCCATTTTGCCTTTCACCAGCAAGGAAAGGCTCCAGACCACAAATAAGGCATCAGAACAGCACAGTAAGTGTCATTTGTGATGGACTCAGTCATACATTAACCTTTGGCCTTGAGGTCAACCTTAGTTTTAGAAACATATCAACCCTTGAACGTTGATAACTCCTCGTTGATTTCCATCTTGCAGGTTTCCTTAGTGTGATGAATCAATTTTGACCACACATAGAAACCAAGCCTCATAGCGACGAATAATGGGGGGTCGCTGACCATTTTTCAAACGATAGAATCCAATACTCAAAGTTGGATTAGCAAGTGACTAGAATAAACTGAGCGGTGTTAACTAGGCTTGAACGGAAATGTTGCCGTCATGACCACGCACGGGCTCATCGGGAAAAGAGCATATGCAGACTTTAAAAGAGACTGTTCTCTACTTATCCCCTTGTAAAACATTCCTATGGTAAACATCATCTTTGACCTAGGTTTTGTCTCGTTTGAGGTTGCTCTTTATCTCTACTCCAAGTGACACAAGGATGCTGCAAGGTTACCCCTTCCACCAAGCCCCAGGAGCTGCCTGTCATAGTGAATCTTCTAGACATACCAAAAAGCTTTGAATGGAAGACCTTAACATGGATGGTGTTAGGAATTAGGTGACTAGTGCCTTGGCATGTCTGCAGACGCGAATACCGATAGTATTTCAAAGGCTGTGATATCATTCACCCTTGATATTGCAGGCACGTCAATCATTGTGCACAAATCGCCGCAGATTTGTTGGAAAAGAGGTCTTTGATATATTTCAGCAGGTGCATTTCATTTATCATTGTTTCATGTGAGCCTATATTTAATATTTTGTCACAGAATGAGGATGCCGATGATTAATGAATTGATGGGATGGGATTCCACGTCGGCTGGATGCCGTATGGTGAGTTCACCAGCTTGTTTTATGACCCAAATCCGACAAATCCGGCCTTAGGTGATTATTGGTTACTATCAGTTCTTATCCCTACAAATTGTAGGACTAAAAAATATCTGTGAAGGCGTCAACACCGTTGGTGACTGCACCAAGGATTGAATTTCACAACTGCCATGAATTTCTGCCTTTATGAGTTGAAGCCACCCATGGTCTGCTCCGTGCTATACTAACAGACAGCACCTTCGGCAGTCCGTAAATCATCCTTCTCTCTCCGTTCAATATACCTCAAATTCTACCCAGGATGGCAGGTGAGACAATAATGGGATGGACATATGGACTGGAAATACAACCAAAGAATGATCTTTATGTCAAGACTGCGGCCAAGGGCGTTTGTCTGCTCTTCAAGGTGGCTATTCCGGGTGCATTTCATTTCTTGTCGATTCGGTCCCTATCCTCAAACATGGTTGCCTTTTGCCGGCTTTAAGCATAAAGCGAGGCAATGGTGCAAGCTCGCGCTGGCTATGATTGATATCACTTGGGAGGCGGCTAAGCGTAATTCTTTTCGTCTTCCACTCAAATTTTTGTTTGAATTGAATGAGGTATAGGAAAACAGTGACCTTACTCCATCTTTTGTATTGAGGAGCCTGCACAATATGATCAGTCGTGCAATATTAAGCTGCAGGAATACATCATCAAATCAATGGCAGGAACGATGTACACAGGTAATCTTTCATTCCCTTCTTAGATTAGTAGCGCGATTCATTTTGTGAAATCTTACAATACCCCAGGTGGCTCGGATACAGTAATTTTCACGTTGCAGAAGCACACATTATTGGCTGACCACACCGGACAGACCGTATCAGCTATTGCATCTTGCATCCTTGGTTTGTTCAAGAATCCAGCAGTACTCAAAAAGGCACAGGAAGAGCTTGACTGAGTCATTGGCCCTGACCAGCTCCCAACCTTTGCCGATGAGGATTCTTTGCCTTGTATCACTGCAGTCACAAGAGAGACTTTAAGATGGAGGGACGTCACCCCAATTGGTATGAATAGATATATTCCAAGTTGCATTCCTTCCATGTTTGGCAACTGAGTAGATGTCCCGATGTTGACGACGAATACATGGGCTACAGGCTTCCTAAGGGGTTAGTCATCATTCCTAATGCATGGTAAGTGACGCTGCTGGAAGCCATATCATAGATTTTGATGACTTGATTCTATAATAGGGCCATGCTCCATGACAAGAAGGTTAATTCTCAGCCATTTGAATTCATCCCCGATAGATTCATGAAAGACAGAAAGCTGATTCTGGATGTGAAGGATCCGATGCATGCAGCATTCGGATTTGGTCGCTGGCAAGTTCGAGCATTATTTCAATGTCATCTAAGCCTGATTTATCTTTAGTATATGTCCTGGACGTCATATGGCTTTCTGCACTGTGTGGATAGCTATTGCCTCTATCCTTACTGTCTTTGACATTACAAAGACGTGTGACAAAGATGGAAATGTTATCAAACTGTCCCATGAATATATATCTGTCATAGTCTGGTTAGTTTTCAACAGACAATTGGATCTATGTGGTCCTAATCCTATCTAGTTCACCTGGACCATTCAAGTGTTCAATCACCATGATCAAAACAGGCGGAAGCTTTGATCATAGCAACGGTAAACAAAGAATATCATTCTGTGCATTGGATATTCTCGCCTTTACAAGCACACCAAGACCTTCATCCCTATTACTTGATTGGTTATTGATTTACTTCATCTACCGGGGCTCTTTGCCAGTGAGATAATTTGTCACGCCATCTGTTATCCCATCGGTTTCCTCCATAAAGCTGGGGCCTTGACAATGATGAGTTTCCATGCTTTTGGTTTTCCTCAGTTCCTGTAAACCTGCGGAATTTGGCTCCTTTCTATCTTGTTTGATGACTCTCTGTCAGAAACATCAATCTGCTCAGTCGGAAGTGCTAGTAATTATTTATTATGACTGAATGAGTGGATCGTTGTAACAGTCAAAAGGTAATTAAGACATTGTGTAAATTGAACTTCTAAGTCAGCTTTCCAGTGGAGGTGCAAAGGCCATGACATAAGGAAGTACCTACAATTTGTTTTAATTGCACAAAGTTGCCAGGTTGGAACAGAATCCATTGTTTCAGTACAAGTTAATACGTTCGACCATGCTTCTCATGATGTTCAGGCTCTGGCGATCTGCTGTAGGACGTCGGATTTTGAACAATTGATCGCCGATCCACATTTGTGGCAGTTGTCTCTACCACTAAAATCTTCAACATCGCTGGCCTCTATCCTTACAGACTCAAGACACCTGCTGTGACAGTCCCATGGTTTATTGCTCTGGAGATTGACACGTTCATGTACTGAAAGTTGTTACACTCTTGCCTACCCATACAACATAGCGATGGAACTTAAAAAGGACAAAGAGACCTGCACACCGTTGCTGCAACACTTATTGATGATACCATGACCGGATAACCTGGCCATTGTCTTCCAAAATCTCCTTTAAAGGCTATTTTTGAAAAACAGGCTTCACCAATTGCTGTTATTCCCTTATTTTGTTGTTATCAGCAGTGCATTGACCGCCTCCTGCCTCTCTCGGACGATTGATTCGCTAAATCACTTTTTTCTCGCCTTTTAGAGTAATAACTCTTAAAAGTGGGTGAAAACCAATCCCGCTGCTCCAGTACCTTTGCACATGAGGGATTGCATTAAAGGCAAGATGCAGTGGGGAAATTCTTTACCTCAGAGCGCCCCGCCCGCGACATACAAAGCCTTGCAGTTCCTGTTCCACCCTCATTAGTGCTAATCAATACTGAGCCTTGCAAGGTGTGCGGGGTTGTCATCCGCTATAAAGGAGATGTGGCCCGTCACGAACAACTTCATAGACCCAATGGCGCCATTATGTATGTCAATCCATTAATTACGAGGAGGCTCTTGTTTGACTCTTAGAATGTTTAAATGTTCTTATGAAGGCTGCGCTTATCAGACTCTCCAGAAATTGAACTTGAATACTCATCTCTTCACACAGTAAATATCAATTTTGCTTGAAAGTTGTCCTAATCGCTCATTAATATTCTCCTCAGTACTGGCAAAAAGCCTCATGCATGCCCAGACTGCAATTACTGTACAGCCGATCCTGGATGCTTGACTCGGCACAGGAAAAGGAAACACGCATATGTCCCGAGCAGAAAGGCTGGTTGCATGCTTGATCTCCATGTGTTAGTGGTGACTGTTTAACTCTTCTGAGTCACAGAGTCACAGTTGACCATTCTCACTAAGCACACATGAGCAACAACATAACCACTACAGCCATCAATGCAGCCACTTCCTACAACATCCATCTACTATAACAACATAACAAACAATCTATATGAGAATACAAGGTCAGGGCCTGACTCAGGCTTGGCTAGACTGCTACTTAGAAAAACATGAGTTCACCATGCACATGATGATAAGGAGACTTATGCACAATTCTCAATGAGGGCAGTGGATTACAACATTTCAAAGGTGCACAATGATTCACCTCTAAAATGCAAAGTTATAGAATTGACAACAAGTAGAATCTTGTTCTCATTCTAGATCTAGTTCTAGAGTTAGACATGGATTTGAACAAAATCAAACTTCCTCAAAAGTGCCTCAATCTATTTCTCTTTGCAGAAAAGTGGACCCAATTTTGATGTGGAGTCATGTGGCAAGTGGCTCCTGAGATTACAACCAATCAAAGTCAGTTTCAGGCTGAATGGGAAGTAATGGATCTGAACAATCCGTCAGGTACTGCTGACCTTGGGGGCTTCTTCCAAAGCAAGGGCTTACGAAGGCGGACTAGATGTAGCTAGATACACGCACGCTAGTGCCAGAGAGTGAAGTCCAGGATGAAAGGGAGTGGTTCTCCGGGATGGTCCGGGATGGTCCGGGGTGGTCCGGGGTGGCGAAAGGGTTTTACGGTGTGAAACGAGTGTCCGGGACAAAGTATACGAGTTCTGGGACATGATGAAGGTTTTAACAAAGACGAATGGCAAGTTAAACTGAATAGGACTTCGGGAGCGAGTGCTGGGACTAGGCGAGACGATGCAAATGGGGATCCTGTGAGGTCTGGGACGATAACTGGGGAAACAAAGTGAAACCGGAGGTGAAGACAAGTGTTGAACTAAAGTGGAATGGTAACGAGGTCAAGAGGAAACGATAACTGGGTACGAGGCCGGTGCGGGTCGAGAGTCGATAAGTCGAGGCGAGGGGTCCGAGACGAGATGAAAGAGACGAAAGTTCAAACAAAACAAGGGAGTTGGTGAGACAAATTCAGAGGGACTTAACGATTCGAGGTTTCAAGTCGACGATTCCGGGGTCAAGGTCACGAAGTCACTGGATACGAGGCAAACGATGCGAGGTTACGAAGCAGGAGTTCACGATGTGCAGAGTCAGATAATTCGATAGTGTCAATCAGTCGGCAGTCGATGGGTTATTTCCAGGTAATGTGTGCAATATCAATACTACTTGTACAAGTGGCTAGTTACGAACTTAAGTACTCTGCTAGGTAGGACTTGTCCCGGTCTGCGCCTGATCAGTCCCGGGGTACTGTATAGTCGTACTGTATAGGCCTC
>JABAJZ010013973.1:0-10496 GCA_018857265.1 Termitomyces sp. T32_za158 | reverse complement strand
TCGATCCCGGCGTTGGCAAACCGTGCCTCTTCAATCAAGTCGCCCGATTTAATATTCGGGCACCTCCCAGTGGCCATGAGGGGCTGACCTGTCTCGGGATCCAGATATTTGGCATCAAAGTTATTGCGCAACTGAGCAGTTAGCTGCAAGGAGTTAAGACCATGAACTGAGTATCGTAACGCCATCCACAGCGTGAGGTGATAAAAAGATTCGATGTCATCAATTCTGTTTTGAATCACTGGCTCTCCATTGTTCGGCTCCATCAAACGGATGGCAAGGAACTGCCAGGTACCCTGAGTATCACACTAGATTGAGTTCGGGAAAAAAAGAAAATAAGTTGCACATTCTTACCGTGCGCTCGGGCTGTGCTTCCGCAGACTTTTCATCAGCCAAATCTAGATCAAGGGAAAGATCCCAATCAACAAGATAACCTTGAGTTGTCCCATCCTGCTTCCGCTTGAACCTGATGTTACTGTTGCTAGTATCACGATTAAGAACTTTGGCCTTGGTAACAGCATCAAATCGAGCTATATAATCGATAGCATACCCTATCAGAAGTGTCTTCAAATATATATTATCAACCAACCACATACCTATCGAAGCGTCACGTATAATAGCAAACATCTCCTGTGCAATCTCAGATTCCTCCAATGTGAAAGGTAGGTACTCGAGGACAATCCGATAGTGACGAAGTGTGTGCAAAGTGGACCCAAGAGGTTTCGCTGTCTTGCCAAGCCATAGCTTTGTTTGTGTAAGATGTTTAGAGTTCTCACTGCCAATGTCAGCCCCATGGTAGACTTTCGGAATGTTCTGGACATTATTCCTATGAAGCCTTGCATAGATTTCGTGCTCGGGCTTGAGAGTTGGTGAAATGCGCCAACTGTCTTTGAGCAGGACAATCATGTTGTTCTCTAAGCAGTACGCTTTAAGAAACCGCGTCGAGTGTCCAATAGGGGATGTCGAGCCAGGAGGCTGATCTTTCAGGATAATGTAGTTCTTGTCTCCAACTAAAATGGTAAGGAGAGGAGCTTCCTTGTTGCACTTCAGCGAATGCCAGATTTCCTTCATTTGAGGAAGGGTTATATCAACCGCAGTCAGAGTGCAGTCACGCCCACGCTCCGCCGTCGTTGCGGAAGTGAATCGGTGAAAGAAATCGAAGAGGAATGGGTCGTCGAGTGAAGTCTTTTTAGTAACGACAACGCCACTCCTGTCCCAGCGCAGAAGACGCATATACGTGCGGAAGATAAGAGCGGAGAAGGAATGAGTTCGGAACTCCAGTGCTTGATGCCAAGTTGCATAGCTTGTGATCAAACCAAGGGTCCTTTTACTTTCATTACTTTCCCTCTGGAAACCGTGAACGTGATCGTCAAAGGGATCGTCGCTGTCATTGTATTTGACTTCAAACATCGCCTCAATGGTAGCATCGTCGTTGTCGAGATATAAGACGATATCGGGTTTGATATCCACACCGTTGAACACGCTCAAAACGTTGTCATGCTTGTCGCAGAAGTTTATATTCTCTGACTGGCACAGTCTATTTAGATACTTAACCTAGACGATATTAGCGACGTGATGTTTCAATGATATGAGCCACATACCAAGGCTGTATACATGCCCAGTTCATTGGTCGCATCTTTCAACACCGGCTCAAGTTCTTGATAAGCTGCTCTCCCATCAGGTTCCATGCCTATACCTTGAGCAGGTGGTAAGAATTCGTTGAAAAGATAGACATCAACAGGTCCGACAACTTGTCCAGATATTTTAGCATGAAAATCTGCCAACCGAGATTCCAGTTTTTCAGAGATAGTGTTCAGTTCACTAGACACTGCCCTATAGGTTTTGACCGGCATGGAACCAATCTTTGGCCCATCGTCTTCTGGTCGTGGAGTGACAGGTCTCGTAGACGTGTTGCCATCGAACGAGGTTGGACTTGAGCTTGGGCTTGATGGGTTATCCTCTAACGACCGCTGCCAGCCAGTTTCCGCAGACTGCATGGGAGAATGGCTCAGCAGTGAAGGCAAGTTTTACGAAGGTGGATGTATAGATATGTACATTACAGTGCAGAACAGGCTCCTATCTTTGCAAGCATGAATCTCAACAAACGGATACATCCGAAAAAAACAAAGACAAAGGAATGTCGTTTCGACAAAGAGAAGCTCAGTTTCTTCTCTCTGAAATTGGCACTTGAGAAATGGTACATATTACAGGTTTCTTTTACATTTTTCCCAATGGAAGCCCAATGGAAGCCCAATGGAGACTAAATTTCGGGTGCCAGCAGCAATTCCTGTGGATTTGAGATCCCGCAAAGTGGCGGAGAACCAGATTTGTTACTCTGCGCACCTCCGATGTGAATATACTTCTCCAATAATGATTCTCATTATGTAGAGCACAGAAATCATGATGCAGCCTCTCCTTCCACCTTTGCTTTCTTCGCAGCACTCTGCAGCACTGGCGGGGCTTGTTTCCCTCTCACCCCAACATCCGGGCCCCCATCAGGCTCGACTGCCCTCTTCCTCTTCTCGCCCACCTCTTCTGACCCAGGTTCCTTGGCCTTACCATCCCTCGCCTCTCTCCCCTCGCGACCACCCGCCCCACGACCTCCCCGCCCGCGTCCGCCGCCGTCCCTGCCGCCACCACGTCCTCCTCGACCTCGGGAACCGCCACGCCCACGTCCACGTCCACGCCCGCGACCGTTTGAACCGCCGAACGTCGCGTCAAGGGCGGACTTTGCGGCATTTTGCGCGCGTTCAATCTGAAAAGCTTTTTCTGTGGTTTCTGTCAGAGGGAGAGATTAGCATCGAGTTCATTGAGCTAAAGCGAAGGAGTGAAGATGGTGGGAAGACGAAGACAGAAGCCGGAAGACGAAAGAGAAAAAGCGCGAGCAAGCTACAACTTACCATCAGGAAGACTCCATATGATTTCCTTCGAGTTCAACGTCTTGATCGTATCTTTCACAATTTGAATTTCCTCCTCCGTCAGCGCTTTATGGAACCCAACAAGCCCTGAATCCTCCTCACGCGTATACTTAATGTACGGTGCGCGGCCCTCGAACTTTTCCTTGATTGGGTTCTGTAACACATCAACGTTAAGAAACCGAGAGTCCACAACGTCAGATGGACGACGCACCTTGATTTCGGACCACGGCACATCGCCACCACACCCCTGGAATCTCAATGTCGCGCCCTTCACAAACGGTACATCCTCCGACTTGACACTTCCTACACCCTCATTCTGCTGGATCAACAATTTCGTACCCATAAACTCCAGGTATACGTCTTTCTTTTCACCTGGGGCACTAGGGCCGTTTTTGTTTTGGGCACTGGCGGACTTGGCACGAGCCATCTCGCGGAAGGCGTTGAACCCGCGTCCGCTGGACATGACCTCGCGGCGGTGGTTGGCGGACTTTCCTGTTAGTCCTTTTTCTTTGATTTTCATTTCGCAATAGTCTTGCCTAAAAGTGGATTGAGTTAGTCTTATTTGTAGAATGGGGATGGATGGAAAGCGACGTACTTGCTCATGATCAAGAGCTCCTTGCCCTCGAATGTTGGTTTAGGATCCGCCTTAAGGAACGCATCGACGGTCGCAAAGTCTGCGAACTCTGCAAAGACCGAGTTCTAGGACCCACGTAAGGTTCAGTACGAAGGATTGCATGAGAAGGAAAACGTACTTTGAATGTCTTATCATCTGTGCGCCTCATGCGCACCACGTTCGTCCTCCCATACTTCGCAAAGAAGGCCTCCAACCTCTTCTGCAACGTCGGTTCTTCATCCGGAAACCCTTTCTATGTCCACCCCATAATGAACAACATGGAGCACAAAAAAGATAGTGAAAACGCACTGCGTACACGCTCCGTTCGAAATTCCCTTTGGGTTGTTGGACCTCTGTACGACGACGAACGCGCTTGCCCTCAGCGTCAACCTCAAGGAAATCACTGGTGCGTAGTGCTTCAACTAGCCATTCGGTCACGCAGTGGACGAACCAATCTGATTTTGGCCACAGGCACGTTGACGTCCCTGTATGATTGCCTCTTATTTTCCTAATTTCCCTCAATGACAAAACTATTCTCGCATACTTTCATCGATCGCTACTTACCGTTTGCGAAATTGTAACAACCATTGTTATGCTATGCAATTTCAGCGGACCTCGACCGCGAATTCTCAAAGAACTGTCTAGATTCATATGTATGCCTACATAGTTTCCTTAGTGCACAAAAATAGAAAACGCATCATAATCCGCTGTGTAGATCCACATACCTTTACCGCACATTGAAAGGGTGCGATCGACCCGCTTCTACATTGAAACGACTGAAAACTCGCCAAATGTATGCCGAAATATCAGGGGGCGCTTGGCAGTCACGCTATCCAATTTAGGCAACTGCCATCAACTTGCCTCCGATTCCTTGCAACTCGAAAAAGTCTCGATAAAGTACCCTTTGGAAAGTGGCCGTGAGGGAATAGTAAAATCCAAAACACAAACCTCGCTTTTACTGAAACATCAGTGTCTTGTTAATCCCTACACGACGGGGTGGAATGTATGTACAAGCGCCCGCGGATCAACTTGTGTGACACGGACGAAGAAAAACAGTCTATGTCCATAGCTCGTGCGCAAATCTACACGAGCAATCACACTTTCTGAAGTGTTGTTGTAAACTTTTCGCGACTTCAATTTCGCAACAACATATCAGCATTGTTAAAGCCTAGACTCGTCTAGATTCGGCCCCATGGGGGACTCAAGAAAATGCATGTCGCGTGGGGAAGTGGCCGGCTACCACCGGGTAGAACAAAGCCGGTCTGGCTCGAAGCCGGAACTTTCGGGTCCTTCTTTACAAATTTAAACGTGCGGAAAATGTATTTCTTCCCCATTTCTTCCTTCCTTTCTTCAGACCTTACACCGTACATCCACCGAGAATGTCTGCGAACGATTTGGCCAAGAGGACTGTTCAAGATATGGCGTCTGCCAGAGCGGCGACGTCTATCGACGTTGTTGCTGTCAGGAACTTGCTCCACAGTCAGTATTCTATTTCCAGCTACTAAAAATTTATCACTGAGCTTGGACCACAGATGGACAAAACCAGTTCCTGAAACAGAATAATATTGTCTCTATTCTGAAGAATGATCCTGCTTTTGACAAATCTAAGAAGTACGCGGCAATTATCTCCAATCTCGTTTTATACTGATCAAAAGTATGACGATAGGGACTTCATGGACCGAACAGATCGTTACAAACGCGCAGTTTCCATGATTGACCGTGTTTACGCCCTGCAAGAGAAGCACAACTGGACCCAAGAAGAGACCACCATCGCTTTCGCCAGCCTTGGCGAAGCGTCCCCTATCAACCTCCACAACACTGGTACGCGGCCTTTGATTTACGAAATGACAAACTGCTGACCTTCGCCCTCATTTACACAGCCTTCCAACCCGTCTTCTTCTCCCAGGGCTCGCCCGAATTGATCGCCAAATACGGCCCCTTGGTCGCCACCCGCGCCATCCTAGGATGCTACCTCCAGACTGAACTGGGCCACGGCACAAACGTTGCTCAACTCGAGACGACAGCCACCTATATTCCTGAAACGCGCGAATTCGAGATCCACTCGCCGTCGCTGACCAGCACCAAGTGGTGGGTTGGCGCCCTCGGAAAGACGGCGACACATGGTGTTGTCCAGGCCAAGCTCATTCTGCCCGGCGGAAAGGATGTTGGACCCCATTTGTTCTTGATTCAGCTCCGAAGCTTCGGTACGTCTTGTCTTCTGTATCTCGTGTCATTAGGCTGATCTTGCTCCATAGAGGACCACAAGACCCTACCTGGAAGAATCATTGGCGACATCGGTTAGTGTTCACATCCTCGTCCGTCAGTTTCTCTTATTGACATCCAAATCAAGGTCCCAAGGTTCTCGGTGGATTTGCAACCGTGGACAACGGGTTTGCCCGCTTTGACCACGTCCGTATACCCAAGGAAAATATGCTTTCCAAGTTCGCGCAGGTCACTGATGACGGCAAGTACGTTCAACCGCCTCACGCGAAGCTCAGCTATGGTGGCGTACGTGTTCCATTCCTTGCTCTGCCATAATCGTGGACTTACGTCTTTCGATCTCATTTCAGATGTTGTACATTCGCGCCAAGTAAGCTTTGAATTCTCGACCTAGAACTGTTTGTTCAATGCTGACCGTCATGACAGCATGATCGCCGCTTTGGGCTGGCTTATGGCTAAAGGTTCGTTTCCAAAGTTGCTGCGACATAATTGTTGCTGACCACGATCCCCAATCAGCCGCAACAATCTCTATCCGCTACTCCACTGTTCGTCGCCAAGGCTCCAAGGGCCGTGACGGACTCGAGCAGCAAGTCATCACCTATCCCTCCCAATACATCCGACTCCTTCCCGTTCTCTCGCACGCCTATGTCTTCATCCAGCTCGGACGCTCTCTGGTACGTTCCTTGCATTCCCTTATTTACAGTTGGGATTGACAAACAATGTAAACAGCTCAACGCATTCAACGACATGTCATCGCGTCTCGCCTCAGGCGATACTTCCCTCCTTGCTGAGATGCACGCCACCACCAGTGGCTTGAAGGTACTCGCTACCACTGTCGCTGTCCAGGACGTTGAAGTTGCCCGCCGCGCCATGGGTGGACACGGCTTCAGTGCCTTCTCCGGCCTCGGCAGGCTTTACGCCGACTTCCTTCCCAGTGTCACGTACGTTTGATTTCTTCCTCTGCGCCATCCTCCGTACTTATTAACGCAATCGTGCAGGTACGAAGGAGACAACTTCGTGCTCGACCAACAAGTCGTCCGCGCTGCTCTCAAGTCCTACACCAGACTTACCGCCGCCGCCGACTCCTCTGCCGTGCCCCTCTCCCCATCCACAGCCTACCTCCGCCTCCTCCTCTCCAGCCAACCCGCCCCCTTATCCGTTTCTACCGAGGAATGGAAGAACCCTGCCACTGCAATCGCCCTCCTCGAATGGCGCGCAGCCCTCGTTGTCCGCGATCACGCGAAGACCAAAGACGAGTCCGATGCCAGCGCGAACCAACGCGTCTCCAAGGCCGTCACCGATGCTTTCGTTGCCGCTCAAGTCGGCAAGATCATTGACGGACTCAGCGCCGAAGGACTCAAGGGCGAGACTCTGGCTGTCTCTCAGAGGCTGTTGGTGTTGGTACGTGCCTTTGATCTCTCCATTCGTTCCCTCCAGCTCACTGCTGTTTAGTACCTCCTCACCGTCGTCGAAAGCGCACTTGTCGACCTCTACTCGTTCGGACTCTTGTCCGTCGCCGCCAACATTGCATTGTCAGACCCCGCTCGCAGCCTTCGTCTTGCAATCGATGCCTTGTGCCGCAGCCTCTTGTCGAACTCTATTGGGCTCACTGATGCCTTTGGCTTCGACGACTGGGTGCTCGACAGGTACGTTCCCCTCTTACTTTCACGATCTCACTCTGATCATCTTTTTGCGCAGTGCTTTGGGTGTGCACGACGGAAAGGTCTACGACGCCTTGTGGGAGCGCGCACAGGCGGAGCCACTCAACAAGACTGATGTCACGGAGGCGTATGCGACATCGATCAAGTATATCTTGGAGAGGGGCTCGAGGCAGGTAAAAGCACAGTCTAAGCTGTAATCTCATCCCAGGTGGATGTTACGTGGTTTTGAGTATTTTAAATGGAAGGAATTAAAATAAACAATCTAAACAAAGTTAATAAATTATTCAATTTTTGGCTTCGCTTGCACGAATGAGTGGATGATTGATTTCAAGACAACCGACAAAAATATGTATGTATGCTTCTTCCGAAAACGAAGACGTCTCACTTCGAATTCTTATTCCCTTCAATCGCAACTGTTCTGCGGGTCGAGTGATGATTATGCTAAAAAATACATTGATTGCTACAGTGTGTATACAGCGTGTAACCAAGAAACATCGTACAAAATCCTCCAACCCAGATTATTCCAGCCCAGGCATCTCGTAATCCGTCGGTACATCCTTCCTTTCCAACCATTCGGCATCCGCACTTCCCAAATCCACCCCTTTCCCACAATCCAGCCTCCTCCTCGCCGGCAGCTCCTTCAACTCGACACTATGCCTTCCCTCACCTTCACCCTCACCTCCACCCACTCGCACGACAACATGATGCTCCCCATGCCACCCCACAAAATCAAGCGACGGTAATGCCGTGGCTATACTCCTCGCACTCGAAGTCCATAGATCCGTTTGCGCCTGAAAGTCCTTCTCAGACATCAGATTCGGTTTAGGCCGCCTTTGAGATGTGCATGCGAGATGTAAGAACGCCAATGAATGGAAACGGGAAAAGAGACCTGCGTAGGCGCTGGGGATTTTGTCCGATACGGTCGTAGTGACGGTTATTGCAGCCATTTCTTTCGGTATCGCATTGACAAGCGAAGACAGCGCTGTGTGCGTCAAGTTCGATATGCGCACACCTAGGGCGCGAAGCCCTGATAGTTCAGGCAGGAGGTTGAGCACGAGGTCCCAAGGGCACATCCCGAGATCGAGTCTACGGAGTCGTTTCCGTCTCCGAAGGAACTGCGTGACGCTCTGGTACATCGCGAGCTCATTGTCGTGACCAAGCACTACGAAACGGAACGCCTCGAGGTGCGGGAGGAACGTGTGCTCGTCGTCTATGATTTGGTCACTATTTAAAATGACGGCAGCGGACCCCGGTTCCTCAAACGTCCCGTGTAACGTAAGGCTTCGCAGATTATGGGCGTGTGCGATACGGGCAAAGACGATGTGTGATATCCGTGTGTCAACGAGATCGAGGTGCGTTAGATTTTTGATTGTTGGAGATTGAATGGCAGCGTCCCACGAGTGGTTCCGGGCCAGGTAGGCACCCAGGATAAGATGTCGGAGAGTACCATAATTTTGGTCTAGAACAGTACGCACTTCGCCCATATCCGCGAAGCCGTCGTCGTCCTCGGCTCGTAGGGTAAATTTTCGTAGGTTTCGAAAGGCGGATACGCCGACGGCGTCAAAGTGCCAACCGCTGATGAGTTATGAGGAGACATTCGTGTTTTTGATCAGAGGAACTCACATTAGACCGAGTCCTTTCAAATGTGGATGGCTTTTCATAACAGCCTGGACCATTTCTGCCCGCAACTCCGGGTACCCAATCCACTCAAAGTCCACAAGGGCTTTAAACTCAGGAAGCGCGGTTTTAAATATTCGGGTCATGAGGTCGAGCATGTCTCCCTCTTCGTATGCCCAGTGAAGCCGTAGGGACTTGACACGACTGGCAAAAACAGGGTCTGCTTTAGCACGATCGAATATGTCCAATCCACGATTTAGATTTTCCGTGTCTTCTCCAAAGTAAATGTCGAGTGTGTGGAAAATTTGTCGAACGGCTATCTCTCTGTGAAAGGATGAGACAAAGAGCCAAGTGCGAAGGTGGTATCGTGGGATGTGGTATGCAATTCTTTCCCATACTTCAAGTGGAGCCCGTTGAGACGCGGGCTCAGCCATGAACCGAATCTGTTTGACGCGTAAGTTTGAGACAATACGAAAGCCGGGTCAAGTGCATCATACCCGTCTTTGTCGCCGTATGTGTTGCTGGATCTCACGGTTGGAGGGGTCAAGCTTCAAGACAGCTTGATAGTCTGTACATCAATGTATCAGCGCACTTTTGCAGTCGTATATGGATAGAGTATGACCTTGATGTGCCTTTACAAGAAGCATGTCTCCCCCTGTTTTACGAGCATTACCGCGAGCGAGCAGTGCCCGTGCGATGTCCTCCTTGGGTAGATTAGGAGTCTTCAGATAGACTTCCAAGTAATTTTCGACATCAGGTCCATATCTGCAAATAGACATCAGAAATGACAACTAAGAGAGTTGGAAACCGCTACATACTTTCCTGCCTGGATCAGAGCCAACGCCGTGTCGAGGAGAAAGTTGGCCTTGTTGTGTTTGGATAGAGAGTGAAGAGCATCGAATACCGTCGTCGTCAGCTCATCTGGCGGAGAGCGAGACATAGTAGACGGAACAAAGCCTTGTGTGAGTGAGTTCTGGCAGAAATTAGATTGGTTACCATCGCGTCGGGTCAAGCTTTGCCGACGGCCATCAGTCGATCAAACAACTTTGTCAAGAGTCAAACTGTGCTCAGTGTTCTTTGCACAAACCTTGACGATGACGAGGATTTTCATAATACATGCGCTTAAATGGCGGACATGGCTATTGAACTCCCCGAAGACTATGTGATGACAGTACCGTACTCGAATTGAAGAGATGCTTTGTTACCTCTTGGATCACCTTTTTATGCTTTGTCTGTCGCTCTTGCTACCACTGGGGTGGCACCGAAGTTCAAACGTTCAAGGTTTGAATGCGGCAAATTTTGCCACCCAGCTGCTGAATACGGTGGAGACCTCTCCTGGATCAGCAGCTGGCTATGACGAATTTGCTATCTTTCTAATGGGTAAGAGAAGGGAGTTGCTGCTTTGTGAAAGTCTGTGGCCTGGGTGGATATAGGTATGAACATGGCGATGCAGTACTTAATAGCTATAGG
>JABAJZ010013971.1:0-10528 GCA_018857265.1 Termitomyces sp. T32_za158 | reverse complement strand
AACCAGTAGGAAGTCATCCTCCCTCGACCACACTATGCGACAGAATGAACGGAGAAACACCTGATTGACTGTATTGTAAATCTTATACTTGCACGTCTGCGGTGTTATAGATTTAGATTGACCTCCCCGTGCCCCTCGGGTAGATTTTGTAACCTGCCCTTGCCCATGACGAATGGGTTGAGGAGATGAAAAGAGTTGACACGTGTTTGGTGAGCCTTGAACCGCGCCTGGACGCAGCAACGCCCACCAATCACTTCCGACCGCGCGCCCACCACGCCGGCCCTTCGCTCCCAAGATCGCCGCCTCCGCCGCCGCCCGGACCGTCCGGTCGTGCTCATCATGCGCCGGGCGTCCTCGCTGTCCCGCCGGCCCCCGAAGCCGAAGCCGAAGCTCGCGCCGAAGAGTCATAAGACCGTCAGCGACAATCCTCCCGTCGTCGCTGCCGTCAACGACGATCCCCCCGTCGTCACCGCTGCCCTCCAGGACGATCCCCCCGTCGTCGTCGCTGCCGACCAGGACGATGCCCCCGTCGCTGCCGTCCGGGACGAGCCCTCTCCTATGCCTGCCCTCCCCGTCGTCCTCAAAAATCCCGCTGAGCCCTGGAATCACCCCGATGAGCTCGAATACGTCCGTCCCCACTCCTGGTTGGAATCCACGCTCATATCCTGCCTCCTCGATACTGCCTTCAGCGTCCCCCCGCGCCACCCTTCCGGCTCGGCGGACCCGTATTGCGTCGTCGTCGGATGCAGTGGCTCATTGACCACTATACCAAAGGGGTATCGCCTTCCATTGATGTTCGCGATGAAGTTCCAGTGGGAGAGCCTCCGCCTCGTGTTGACCAGTCCGCAGAGAGACGACGAGTGGGAAACTTATAAATTTGACATTCTTCATGTGTCCAAGCTTTGTACCCAATTTCTCTCACACGCCCGTCAGGCAATGGCCAATAACACCATGGACAAAATGTGGAGGTGTCCCATGTTCGATCGAGCGTTGACCAGGTACTATCGCAGGTGGCTCGTCAATCGCGAGGAGTTTCTGATGCTCTTCTGGAAGGAGTTTGGGCCGGAAGAGTATGAGGAGGACATTCTCAAAAAAGGTAATTTCTTTTCTTTTCTATCATACTACACTCTGGATTACGGATTACGGCTGTCGTTTCGTAGATTGGACCCGCTTCGTTCTAAAAGGCCACAAAGGCTTTCATCTTACAAAAGAAGAGTGCGCAGAAGGATTATCCTACTTAAAGATGACCGCTGGACTCGAAAAGCGCCATGATGAACGTTTTTATTGGGTCCTTCCGACTCCTCCGCCCTCGGTTTCTCTGGACTCTGAGACGCAAAAGGGAAGGAAATCAAGGAAGGTCACAGGCAAGCGGAAGCGTGGCGGGGAAAAGGAAAAAGATAAGGTGGAGGAGGCAAGGAAGGATGAGGAAAAGGACAAGGACAAGGAGGAGGGGAAGGATAATGACAAGAAGGAGAAGGAGAAGGAGAAGGAGGGGATTTTGATACACGGCTTGCAGGATGCACAGGATTCTCCGGCGAGGAAATCGAAACTATTCAACGTCAAGTCGGGGGACAATAACAGCCCGAACTCGACGCCGCCTGCGAAAAAAGCGAGGGTTGCAGAGAACAGGAAAAAGGAGAAAGTAAAAGCTGCATCTGGCTCCTCGCTTGTGGGCGAGAGCGAGAGTTTGGGTTTGAGTGATGTTGGCAGTCGTACGATTGTAAAAGGGAAGGAGAAGGCGGGCACGAAAAAAGTACAAAAGGTGGGAGAGAAAGAGGGAAGCGATGAACAGGAGCATCTAGGACGGTCCACGGAAAGTGAGGGCATCCGCCATGGGACATTAGTAAGCCGCAAGTCACCCGACCTTCGGAAGAGCGAGGTTGAGGGCTCGCGTTCAAGTGACGATGGAGATGACGGGAAAACAGAGGGCGAAGGGAAGGGTGAGGAGGAGGAAGAGAAGGGTGAGGAGAAGACGGAGGAGACAGGTGAGGAGAAGGAGAGGGAGAAGGGCGGAGAAGAGGGCGGAGAGCAGGGCGGAGAGAAAGAGGGCGGAGAGAAGGAAGACAAGGAGAAGGAGAAGGAGAAATATGCGGAGGAGAAGGAGAAGGGGACAAGTGACGAGAATGAGGATGAGGATGATATGATACTTCAAGCGGAGGGTTTGAGGTATCCTGAGCCCCAGTCGGGATTGATGGAACTAGATACGCAGGTGCCCCATGAAGCCGACGACAAGAAGAAGGAAAGGGACGAGGATATACAAAACAGCGCAGGTGCTAGCGATACTGAGCTGCAACTCGTGCCACCCGACTCTCCTGTTGTAGGTGCTAGCGATACGGTGCCGCCACCCCTCTTCGTGCCACCCGGCGCTGCTGTTGTTACGACGAATGACTCCGCACCTGCACCTGCCCCTCCTTCTGCTGTAACAGCTTCCATGGATAGCGCTTCGATCTCGACTACGACATCGACTGCAAACTCTGTAACCCCTTACGTATCCACCAGCACTTCAAGCACCGCTTTGACCACGAACATGAACAAAAACCCGACCGACCCACCGGCCGCCATAACCACCATATCAACGCCCCCCGCGAGCGCCCCTCCACCGGCTCAGCCCTTGCATCCGGAAGCCACAGACGCATCTTTAACGTCACACACCGTCAACGCGAATCCAGAGGCGATAGGGATGCTGAGCACATCTTTTGCGGGGTCCAGCGACGCCAGCGTTAGCGTGGTTCAGAGCGCCAGTGCCAGCGAAACTCGAGACCCATATATCCCCCCTCCTCCGCCTGTAGCCGAGGATTCGAGTCATGGTCCAGTGAAAGAGGGAGGAAAGAGCCCGGAGAAGAAACAGAGTAGTTGGGATGCGAGGGTTAGCAAGGCGCTGGAGAGGGCGATAGCGATGAAGGGGTCTGGGGCTGGGTCTGGGTCCGGGATGGTTGCAGGTGGCGGTGGAGAGGCGGGGGTGCCCCCCAGGGCGGCCTGGTATGTTCCCCAGGTTCCGCAGTGGGATGCTAAGGAGAGGGAAAGTGAGTCCTTTGCTTTCTTTTCTGTTCTGCGTTCTGTTGGTGGTTCCCTTCTCCCGATTGTTTTTTTCGCTTTTATCTCAGATTATCACTCTTGGTTGGTATATGACATCTGATTGGATTTTGCATCTTCTAATAGGCGGTTTGCAACGTGCCAATACAGCAGGAGCGACCGATAACCTTGGTAGTCCTGCTCTTCCTGCTGCCGGTCGCTTTCCTCCTCCTGCTATCGGTTCTCGACCTTCCACCTCTGGCTCTAGCTCTGGTTCCGGGCCTGGGTCCCGTGGACTCCTAGTCTCTGCAAACCAGCCTCAAGTGTCACCTTCAGCTCCTTCTGTGGTTGAGTCTTCGCCTACACCTACGCCTTCACTTCAGATGCCCATTCCTGCTCAGTCTAACGTTCTGACTACGACCGCCGCTCTTAGTATTCCGATTTCCACTGAGACGGTACCTGTAAATCATGACACAAATGCACCTCTCCCTGCGGAGCCAAACTCTGAAACAAGTACTGTTCCGATGGATGTTGACCCTCCTGTCAAACCCTCTGCATCAGCTCCTGATCCTGCGCTACCTAGTTCTGAAGCGGATGCTTCATCTGGACCACCCCTGCCGCTCTTCCCTGTGCAGACACTCGTTCCACAGCCTCTCTCGCGGTCCCCACTACGGTCTGCCTCCCCTGCTCCGACGTCATCTAGAGATCGAATGGAATATCAACCTGCGACGCCTCTTCCTCATTCTCGTCCTAGAACTCGTGAGCTCCCGCCTCTTCCCGGTCCATCGCTCCCGGGAGGAAGCGCTACTTTTGAGGAATATAAACTCGCTGCGGCTGCATGGTCTGGCTCTGGTTCATCTGATCACGGAAACGATGGCAATTCTCATGAGTTTCAGACCACGAGAAAACATATTATCCACGAGCACGAATACGAGCAAGATAGAGATATGCAGCATAATCACGCGGATCGTCGGTACGAAAGGACAGCCCACTATGATGGATATAACCGGCACAGTACGACGCCTGGTTCTCCACCCTACAACCGTTATCATCCGTATCCGTACCGGCTGCCCAGTCAACCGCGGTACTACCCATTCGCTCCGCCGTATTATCCTTCAACTCCGTACAACGACTACCCGCCTTACCTTCCACCTTCTGCATCGGCACTTCATCACCACTCTAGAAGTAGTGTGAATGGAGGTTTGTTGAGCGAGATGCAGAGTCCTGTGCCTCCTGATATTGATCCGGAGGGCGCGGATGTTGATGGGAGCCCAGTTGCTACAAAGATTGTCTCAATTGTGCAGGATACGATGGTGAAGCTCGCAGACGTGCTGAATACGAATGATTCTGTGAGGGAACGCGGGTTTACGGGGGGGAGAAGGACGCAGAAGTCTCCTGTGGCTTCTGCATCACGATTTAGGTCGGCCGACGCGGGTATATCACGGTGCGACCATTCACGGGCAGGAAGAGCTGAGGGTGGCGAGTCGTTGAAGTTGGAGGACATTCTTGGAGAGATCCAATTGATGAAGGAGGAGCATCGGTGCCAAGTGAACAAGATGCGTAGTGAGATTGAGGGCTTGAGGAAGAAGGTTCAGGATCTCGAGAGACGGAGTACCAGGGAGAAAGTAACTGATGAGGCTATAGAGACTCTTAGCACGGACAGTCAGGCGACCGAGGAGAGTGGCGTTGTCTTCGAGTCTTCGTTGTCTGTTGATCTTACACGTGATGCACCGGATATCAGTTTTCAGGTGAATCGACCTGTTCCAATTGTACACGAGGTAAGTAGGTTGTCAATTGAGCAGCAGTTTGCTCATTGATTTGGAACTTATCATGATCTGACCCATGAGCAGGGTATCCTGCACCGCCTCAACACGCCGACGACTGTCAACATCCGTGATGATAATTTCCCGTCTCTTGCTCTGAGAGAGGAGGGCGTGAGGGTTGACGAGATTGACCAAGGCAAGGAGAAGGAGAAGGTGGTGTGCCCGCCGCGCACGGGACCAGCTTCTTCTACTGATGGAGTTCCAATGTCTCCCAGTCATAATGCGTTGCCACTTCCTATCAAGTCGCAACGTAAGGGACGCATGTTCGTGCCCGTTGACATGTCCGATGGCAGTCAATAGGGATTTCCTTCACGGCCTACACACTGTTTATTGTCATCTGTTGCTTGTGCGTTGAATGTAGATATTATATCTGTGGACTTTCTGCCGATTTCATCAAGTTTCAATGACGTTGTGAAGGACATCAAAAATTGTCCTGAATTTTGATGTGATTCCGAGTGGACAGTCACAGAGAGACATGGAAAGTAAAAAATCATTCTAAATGCTACTTGCATTTACAGCAATTTCCCGTTCTAAGTCACCAAACTTTTCTCTCTCATCAATCTTACTTCACATATACTCTTTCAAGGCTGCTACACATCTAGTTTCCTCTTATGTGAGACATCCATACTAATCTCAGAGAAAATCAATGGAAGGCATCCATTCTTGGTCTTCTTAGAATTACTAAATCATCCATCCCGCCACTTAGATCTTGATCTTGTTTCAATTATTCATATGTTATTTTGGGATACAGTCTGGTAAATACTGGTTGAAGAACTCTACTTGAAGATCATAGGCACTTCAAATAAGCTGCGAGTTTCCCTCTCCCTTGCGCTGTGCTTCTCTGAGGTTGGATAGGTCATGAAAAAAATTCCATACTTTGCTTCCAATTCAACTTTTGAATACATTTGTCTAGCACCAAAGGGGATCATTATGTACATGCTAGTGTGCCTTTTTAATAATCCCGATGGTAGCTTAAGTACAGATCAAAAAAAATGACATATAAAACATGGGAGAATGCACCTCACAATAGTGGTCTCACACCTTCCCATCGTCCCACCCAAAGCCTGAAATATTTCAGTCATAATTCTTCCTTGAACTGAGAATAATCAGGAGGATGGTGCAAACAAGTTCCACAATAATATTTCTTTTCAATCTTGAGTTGACTTGCTTTGCATCGAATTTGAAGCCTTGTTGATTGAGTCCTTCAGCTGCGGCAATACAAAAATCGTTTTAAAAGTTATCATCTGATTGGAGGCTTTCGAGGACTACTTTTCAGAATTGTGCAATGACAATGGCCTTAGAGATTGTGTTACATGAGGCATGATCAGCTCCTGCCATATTCCACGTCACAGAAACAAGTGCAATTGCACTCTCTCAGATTTTGATTATTTGCAGGACTACTATTGAAGGAAATTTTACTGGTCAGACATGTAAATAAAAAACATGTTATGCCACTTCTAATATGCAAATTTCTGATTGACATAATGTTTGAACAAAGGAAGGTACCCTTTGTCTACAATAAAAATCTGGAGGCGAAACAGATGACAGGTTTTTTTGCCCCTTTTTCAACAGAAACAAGTTCTTGTAAGAGGAACACTGCACTATATATAGAGCCAGTCACCGTGTCCAACAGCTTGGACATTGCACCCTCTTGAGCCAGTTGGTTGAGCGCTTGAACTGGCAAGTGTTCCTCTCGTGTTTGTGTTGCACAATACCAGCCTATCGAAAACAGGTTCTTGAAAAAAAAAATGCCATGCAATTTCTAAAATGTTTACTCAAGTTTTACATAAATTATAGGCTGAAAAACAGACTAATGAAGTTTATGTATTATGAATGCTTTCCGTTGAGTAATGGGATTTTCTTTTTCTTGAGATACAGATAGAAAAGACTAATCATGTTCCTAGTCTTTTTTCTCATGAAGCAAATGATATTTACCTTTTGGTGTTCCTTTGCAAACAGAGTTTCATCCCATTATAGGCTACTGTTTCTCTGGTCAAATGTATCCAGGTATAAGATGAATTCTAGAGCATAGAATTCACAAGCACCAGACTGCATACATAAAATCGTGAACAACTAGGAGAAAATAGAATAAAGAGCAAATATTGACTCTTGCGGCCACCCTGATGTTCAAAAGCTTGTCCACTCACTGCTACATTAGAAGGCAATTCAATAGATAGAGACATAGCTCCACAAATCGAAAGGCAGCAGTAAAGGACAAGAATTAAAAGAACTAGGAAATCGAGGACTTTTGCAAGCACCTGCCAGCATACCTTCATTCTTTGGGTCATGTATATGATTTTGAGCAGTGAGCTGTATGACATCTACTTGTATTCACTGTATGTAAAAGTAATGTGAGATCACACTAAGACTTTTGAAGTATTCAAGAAGCGGCTACCTATGACGCGAGTTGTACATTTGAGGTCACCATCAAAAATAATTCCTGCACTGCGCAGGGAATCATATCATGGAAAAGCACACAACAAGAATTTTGGCAGAGAACTTCCCTCTCGATTACGTACAGAGAAGAGCTCCACCACATAATTCAAAACTTCTAATGAACCTTTGCAGCAGGCAAAAGGATATTCAAATCCTTCTCAAATTCAGCCCACTCCCTCCTGGCAGTTTCCATGTGCTGTGAAGACCGAGGCTGAAAAACAGCTGGGAATTGAAAGGGTGGGCATGAAAACTACATGATAGTCAGTAAGACGATGAGTCAATGGAAACCAGCCTAAGATACGAACGCTCCCATCGAATGCTAGATCAATATCGTCATACTGGAAAGGCAATCCCGTCTTTGGATCAGGATTATTGTCCGGCAGTATGTTGAAGGTCCAGAGCATGGTAGCAATGTCGATCCAGAGGGATCGCTATGCCTGGGCACACTGTTTCATTTCACTCAAGTGGTCATATCATGGATACACTATGAATACTCACTGCGACGGCCAAAGCCAAAGGCACTTGTGTCATAATCCGGCTTCAGCCTACCCTCATCGTCAAGGAATCGTTCAGGCATGAATCGATCATGATCCTTGAATCTCGACTGTTGATGCTCGATTGCCCTGACGAAGACGTTCAAGAAGGGTTTAGGTCAACTACAAAGCTACCGACCATGGAACAGCAAAGATAACGCTGCCCTGGGGAATGAAGTATTCTTGACCTTGATATTCAATAACGTCATTTTCAGTGGATTGGTGAGGAACCCCAAAGCGCGCTATGAGCAAACAGCCCAGTTATAAGATCGCTCACAACAATCAATGATAGAGCACACCTGCGGGGCGCCAGCGAAGAGTCTCTGAGTGAGAAATATTAGGTCAATATGTGATCAGATAACCACGAAAAACACACCGCGAATAACGGCCTCTATGTAAGGCAAGAAAGGCCTATCCTTAAAGGTTGGCAAACGGTCAGGACCAACGACAGCGTCAATTTCCTTTTGGGCAATTGAAATCCATTCGGGATGGCATATAGAGGCAAGGACTAAGGTCTGCAAGGAGATTGTGGTCTAATGCGTCGTGAATGAGCAGAAGGGTCAGGAGTGGTCGCAGAAGCCTTACAGTTTCAATAGCAGCCTGTGGCATACGTCAGCTCAAGTGGATCGTTGAGTTGAGAATTAAGCTTTTACTCCAGTGAATTGGTTCAAAAGGTGGCGCTGGTCGCCTTCTGGCTTATCTGGTTTCGCCAATGCAGCAGCCCATCTAAGAGGGTGGGCAACTGATAATGTCCAAAATATAAGGAACAGATACATACGTATTCATACCAGATGCCTTTCCCCCAATAGCTTCATCGACAAGCTTCTTGTATATTGAATTCTCCCGCTTCCTGTAATTGGTGGCACGAGTGCGCCATGGCATTGGTCCAGGTATATAGTCCAGAAAGGGGAAGACATTGATAATACTGGCAGATGGAGTACACAGGTGCGCTAGCTCGTCGATGGACTGATCTCTGGAATTAGCGAAAGGATTCCATTTCTGATCTGTTTTGACTTCACCTCGATGATGTCCTTCAAATCTTCTTCGTAGCCTGTTCGAAAGTGCATGCCAAATGAAACGGCGAGTACAGTACTGGCTGCGACTCTGTTGAAAACACGGATCAACACCCCCGCGAGTCTCATAGGAAGCATAGTGAGGGTAAATACCGATTCATATGATGCCACCAGTTCTTTCCACCGTCGTCGAGAAGGTTTTGTATGTTCAGATAGGCCTCAAATTGCTGAAGTGGCTCAGTTTTTCCTGCACGTACAGTAGACATGAGACCAGCAGTCAATTTTCTACCCATGCTGTGTGTTTCTCCTTGTTCACAAATGCCCCAGTAGACCCTTGTCGGATCGACGTGATGACGCTGAAACCATTAATATACAAAAGGCCTCACAGGTAGACCTGCAAGAGACCTACAACATACGGGACGAAAGGACGAGAAGAGTTTCTGTCCGAATGCTTTTCAAGGAGATCCTTGGCTACTTTTATGTCTCCAATGAGGATAATGGGCTATATTCCGAATACTTGAGGAAGTGTTGACAAGAATATGCTACTAATAAGGCTTACAAATCCAGCCAAATTTAACGATACAAGTCCGCCATATTCTTCAAGCAGGTTACGAAAGTATGTGCCCAGATGCTGTTCAATATGATGTCAAGGACCTGTTTCAAGAAAAAGAAAGAAGGCATTAGTGACGTACTGTTGAGGGAACTTGTAAGACACTTCCGAGGATGGGTAAACCTTTGGGACCAGGCGGCAATTTACGGCGAGCACCCTTGATTGAATGCGAAGCGTATACACCGGCTGCGACGGATAATACAGCAATGGCAAGGGTCAACTGGGAAGCGTTATCGAGCATTTCTTGTCCCTTTTTCAAACGAGAGGAATGAGAAAGGAGTATGTATCAGTGATTCGAATACAATATAGTGGTTATATACTAGTACTGACTTGAATTCCATTGAGATCGGTCAGCTGTCCATGATGACAGATAAGGTACCTCAGGTACATAGATAACCCGCGCTTCTCGTATCGAGTAACACATACAATGAAGTCTTTGTGCCTTGCGAATGTAAATGGTGTATATCGGGCTTCGTGGATCTCAAAACAGTGTAAGTTTCGAAATCTGAAATGTTTCTTTGACGACATGACATATAACTTGATCGCTCGCTGGAGAAGACTGAAGGTCGAACGCCCCTTCAACCTAGACTCCGCGCCGTAACCATAAGTTACAGCTTTTTCCCGGATAAGCGTACCGTATTACCGTTCTAACCTTGCTAGGCGGTTGTGACATGTATGAGCTAGAACGAAGGCGGTCGTCGACGACCGTATATCCGGCATCCAAAGTTCTGAGTGGAGGGAATAGGAGAGGTACTTCAAAACGTGACAGAGCGTGACTTGAGACACGTCTCCTCTCAACCCTCAACATCGTGTGCTTATTGCAACGTATTCCGGCCGAGTACCGGCTATTCGAAACTTGTTCACTGTGTGTTTCTCTTTATATAGACTATGTAGAGCATTTAATGATTTTCAGAGCCAAGATCCGTGGACGGCAAGAGGAAACCAGAGGCGTCACTGACCACATTTACAGGCCTACACGGTGGAGGCACGACGGTGGGGGTGGGCGACCACGCCGCGCTTACAGAGTGACCGGGAGGCCGGAAACAGCAATACGGGAGGAATTAAAGCTCGAGATGGACCTGTGGGGCGCTCGAACGCCCG
>JABAJZ010013970.1:0-10562 GCA_018857265.1 Termitomyces sp. T32_za158 | reverse complement strand
GATCTGATCTCCTCTGACTCCTGTCTTTGGACCATCCCTGAACCCTTCTTGTCATTTTTTGACCCCCCTTCCCATTCTCTCCTTGGCTCCCATATCTGTTCCCCAAAGTTTGCCCTTGTTCCCTCAACTCCATTCAAACTTAACTGCTCTTCAACCTCCACTACTTCTGCAACTACTTCAAAAGGACTTTGCTACATTTCAAAACTTGTCTACTTCACCTCGGACTACACTACTCAGCCCCGAACTACTTTTTCACACTTCAAACACTTTTCTCTGTTCTGGACCACCTCTAACCTAGCTTGGACTTTGTCTCCTTGCACAGATCTCATGTATCTAGCTACAAGTCCACATTGTAAGGCCCTGCTTTGGAAGAAGCCTCTGTTGTCAGCAAAACATGACAAATCCAGCCTTAACTTCACTGTATTCAGCCAAGTCTTTGTCTGTCTGCAATTTGATGCTTAGATCCAACCTCAACCTTGCTTTGTTTGATTAAAATCTTGTTTGTTAACAACTAAATGCCTAGATTTGGCCTCAACCTCACTCCATTCAATCAAGTTTTGGTACAGTATCTAATCACACACAACAAAAATACTGTTGTCCAGTCTGGTTAAGTCATAATGAGGCTGCCTGAATGAAAGCCTTCCACTATGTAGTTACACAACTGGTAGAAGATAATGCAAAGTTTATTAAAAATGATATAGTTCAACAAAAATATAGCTAATCATTTGGGAAATCAAATTCAAAGGAAACAAGTTCAAGAATCCTTTTGCTATAGCATGGCGCATTAGTGTAGGTGGTAAAAGCATGAAAACAACTATACAGTATAACAGATTACCAATTCTAACCTCAAAGTAGTTCGAGAGATATCTCTGGAGATCTTTGCAGTGATTTAAAGGAGTTTAGTAACCTTTAAAGCAGTCTGAAGAGTTCCAAAAGACAAGTCCTTTGAGAGCCTTTAGAAGTCATCTTTATATAGTAATGTTGTAAATGATCCTTGTCACAGAACTGTATATATAACTTATATAATTGATTCAGATATGTGCCCTCTATAAGCTGTAACGGCCGCTGTGGCCTGGTTCCACTGGCCCTTTTACAAATGTCTACATGTATACTACTGAATATAACTAATATCAAGCAAAATATATATTCCAGTATTCAATCTAACCAGTGATGATGCTTAATTCTTCTGTTATAGCATTGAGTAAGCAAGTATGTGTTTTGCAAAAGTCCCAGTTGGAGTTCCAATTGCTCAAAGAAAGCAGCAGTAGTAATGTGTGTGGAGTTTGGAAATGAACTTAACAAAATAATGATTGCCAGCACACATGAGGTGCTAGCAACAATGGGTTGGTAACTGAAGTCAGATATAAAGTCACTAATATTCACTCAAGATGCAAACTCACTGTCAGTAAAGTCAGTAATTGGTCAGTTGCTAAGTCAAGATGATTGCTCAAGATGGCAACTCACTGACATTAGTACTGTTAGTAGTACTGTTAGTCGAAAAAATACACAAAATTGAGACTTAACAACCTAAGTGTGGTGACTCAAGTGTGCTAAGATGTGCTCTGAATGTTAAAGAGGAGCTGTGAACTGGGGTGAAGTTTGTTATCTCAAAGTGGTGTCTATGTACATACAGTTTTTATAGTACTCAAAGTCAGTAATAAACTAGAAACTGTCATATAAATTTATCAAAGAAGACACAGCAAACTCATGGCACCTGCCAGTCAGTAAGAGAAAATTTTACTCAAGACTTTTTATATTGAAAAATGTAGTGGTAGCTGGCATGAAAGTCCTTGCTTGTGTTGACAGTGAAAATGTCCATCAGCCCTGCATGTAATAACCCTTTTTATGTTAATTGCTTGATGCGCTTGATGCGCTGCTGGTGCCTGGGGCAGCTGATGTCTTCTGGCTGGGCACTAAGTCTTGTGCTGTCACATGGTGTGGCAGGTAATCTGCTGCCTGGTGGTCACGTGCTTGTATGTGTGCATGTTGGTTGCCAGATCAATGGATACTGCATGGCAGCCAGATCAAAGCTCATCACTGGCTTATTCTCTTTTGATATTTGATTTTTTTAATCTTGCTATATCAGTGTTTTGACCTCATAAAATATTCAATTATGTGCTTTTTTTCTCAATTAGTTTCACATTTTTAATTTCTTAGACTTTTCTTTTAGACCTTCTCAAAGCATGGAGTTGTATATAATAGTCTCAACTGCTGTAGCCACAAAGCAGCCCTGTTGGCTGTTGCATTGATGTGCTGACACTCCACTAAGCATGCAATGTCTTTCAATATAAAGTAAACTAGATACCTGACATACTTAGAAAGTGGCATAACCCCTCATCCTGGCTTCAGTCTTTAAGCTCAAATATAGGAGCAATATCCTAGTATCCAGTCTTTGAGCCCAAATATGATAAAGAATTGGCAAAAACATCAATAGCATGCAGTTACTGACCATAGCATTTATCAAGACAGAAGGGGGCATTTACTGACTGGATGGGTCAGGTTGCCTTCAGGATACAATATTCGGGTGGAAGGAGCAAACCAAATAGTCTCCAAGTCTACTTCTGAGTTCAACTATGCTGCATATTTTGAGGCTGAAATTGAGCTTCAAGTCCATGAGGCTATGATTTAAGCAAATGCCAATATTCAGGCTATGTGTCCTCTCTTTCCTTCTACTACCTCCTAGATCCTTTCATTGGTTTTTTAAAAACCTCCTTTTAACCTCTATGTTTTTAAAAAGATGGAAGGAATGACGAGCATTGCAACGCATCCTGAGCAGCATTAAGCACCAGTTATTATGGCTACCTGGCGCAATGGTAGCGCGTTTGGCTTCGATTGCTAAGCGGCACCAAAAGGTTGCAGGTTCGAGTCCTGCGGTGGTCACTCGCCCGTGTTTACTTTTCCTTTTTCTTAATACGTATCCCTCTGCAGCAGGAAGCAATGAACGGTACTGCAGGCGCGATAGCGAGAACTCGGCAATAACAAATAGCGAAATCCGGCTCGCTACGCGACGTATCTCAATCAATTCAACCGGATGACTCCCCAATTGGAACGATGTCCATTCTCGGGAAGAATTATATCATTACAACAGCTAAAGTACAAAAAGCAAAAACAAAACACAAACTAATAAACCTCCATGTCCTGATGGAACTCACAAGGCTGCCTCCCAATCGCGAGTCCCTGTCCAGCCTCGACAAGCACAACCTCCTCGAGCACATCCTCACACTCCTCTCTGCACTCACACCTAACCTGCACCTTAACAGCCGGACTGCCCGTCTCATCATAAAAATGCCACTGCCCACACACACCCTCGCCAAACAAGTGCGGCACGAACTCGTCGTCGTCCGCCGCCTCGTCAAAGTCGCCTTCCTCCCCACGCAAGAACGCGTGCGCAAGCGCCTGTTTGGGCGTTATACGACGCGTCGAGAAGGGGTTCATGAGCTCCTCCGCGAGATCGATGGCTAATTCCACTTCGCGCCTGTGGGACGCGGCGGATTGTGGGCGTGATATGTCCGGGATGGTGGGATCGCCACTGGGCATGGGTGGAGAGGAGGAACGGGGAAAGTAGAGGGACGGCGGGGAGGAGGTCGTCGATGAGGACGGAGGGACAGAGTGGCTTTGTTCGAGCTCGCGCGCGATGTGTGCTTGGTAAGAGGGTTGGCTGTAGGGGTAGTATCGGAGGTCGGGCTCTGGAGGGTCATAGAGCGTCGGGTTTTGCTTCTCGATGAACTCTCGCCACGGCATAGGCTTGCCTACACTTGGCACATTTGTACAAAATGTACGGCCTGTGATTGGATGATCAGGTGCGGATGTGGGTCAAGGAGTGTGAAAAACTGACTGTGAAGAGTGGCGACGTCTGCCATTTCTCTGTATCCAATGATAGCGGCGATTTCCATGAGAGCCTCTGTGTCATCGTTTGACTGGAAGAGAGGGAACTTGCCCGTAAGGAAGAAGAGCAGTATGGTGCCGGCAGCCCACACATCAATGGCTGATTTGTTAAATGAGCAGGAGCGCAGCAGCACAGCGAGAGAACATACCACCCGTCTGCTGTAGACATTTGAACAGAACTTCTGGCGCGCGGAAACCTCTCGTACCCGCCCGATTGGCCTTGTTGACTGGCCTTGAGTGTATGCGTCAATGTGAGATGTAACGGTTGAAATAAATATTGATATACCTGGTATCTTGTAAAGGGTATCCAACCTTTTCTGACGACAATTTACATCGCTCCTTTGCAGTTTGTTGTTTTTGTCGTATGATGCTCCCCGCAATGTTGCGGTGTATTTGCCCATGCGGATATTCTGCCGAGGGCCCAGTATGAAAGCAAGCTCCGAGTGATGGCGTGCTAACGTCCATGCGCTAATGGAGATAATCAAGTTCAAAGAGGAGTCTATGTAACCCAAGTACTTACTGATGCAAGACCAAAGTCGCAGAGTGTGCCGATGCCAGTACGCGGGTCAAAAAGAAAATTCGCAGGTTTCACATCGCGATGGATGATGCCTCGATGGTGAACGTCGCGTAGGGCGCGAAACATACAGCGGAAGTAAGCTTTGATACCATGCATCGGGAGCACGCGATAGTAATCCTGTGAGATGCCTCAGCCTCGGTCCGAGAATCAAAAAAGTGAGCCGAAGCTCACTCGAAAATCCTCGTTGCGGTGGTACGGCATTATTGCAACGACCTGATCATTTACGCGAAAGGCTGTGATGAGTTGGGATATATGTCGACAGCCTCTGCAATCCTCCATGATTGATATCTCGTTTCTGATACGTTCCGGGCTACTTGTCACATATATCCGTTTAATAGCGACAAAGACTTTGGAGTTTTTATTCTTGGGCGCGGACTGGTAGTATGCTGAGGATGATGATGGATGGTGTCCGTGCCACGGGTCGTTGTCCCACTTCGAATGGTATCCAAGATCAAGCGCTTTGTAGACCGACGAAAAGGTGCCTGTTCCTAGACGGTCCACAATCTTGTAATCATTACCAAGCTGGGGCATCCTGTTCTCCAAGTCTGCAATCTCCTCCATAATCTCAAGACGCTCCTCGCGTGACTTTAGTGAAATAGTATTCTCTTCGTCAACGTCTTCTGGTTCGGAGGGACCGCCTTCGTCATCAAGAGCTGCCTCGTGTTCGTCTTCTTCTACCTCTTCGACGTGACGCGCTGGGGGCGCAGGCGGCGGTGCTGGATTCTCAGGCAGTATGATCAGGTCATCGCTTTCGGCCATCTCGACGTCGACATCGATGCACGTGGTCTCGGGCTTCTTCTTTGCAGACAATGCAGGGACTACTTCAGCTAGATGATGGTGGTACTCCTTCATGTTGTACCCATTAATTGGGTCGTCGGAGGAGAGGGGGCTGAGGCTGCTTGAGAAGTGGCCTTGATAGCGGCGTGCCTGTTTGACGGCGGAGTGGTATTCCCTGTTTCTGACGTCAGAGGAGCCAACCTCGAGCGGGTTTGATGAGTGCTGCGACAGAAAAGCCGCTGCCATTGCGACAAACGCGAGAACCAAATTGCAAGTTGGCTTTGACGCGTCTCAAAGTATGTCACGTGAGGCTGTCGCCGTTCAACAAGGACGACAAAAATATGACCACCGCAGGACTCGAACCTGCAACCTTTTGGTGCCGCTTGGTAATCGAAGCCAAACGCGCTACCATTGCGCCAGGTAGCCATGTTCATTCGGTGGACAGTTGCAGCCCACTGAGACTGCGGGAGGAGTTCGGCCTTCGCCACAAACTTCCTACAACTTCACTTCCATATAGTTTCTTGGAAAAAAACTGGCAGAAACATGTTACATAAATACTAGCTTGTTTTTCTCGAGTTTGACATACATAATGGGTTCCAAGGGTAAGCTTTGCGGAGGCCTCTGCGCAACAGGCACATACGCCGGCACCCATCCTGTGATTCCCCGCACGGCGCCAGCGTTTGGCGGAGGTGTGGCGAGAGCAGTTGGGTCGACACATCTCAGTTACATCCGTGCCACTTGGTGCATTCACACTTTCGTCGACGCAGCACAGATGAACGCAGCGCCGCTCTCACCTCATTTACCTGACATTTTGCGTGCAGAGTAGTGTTTTTATATTTCTTGTATTTGATTCACATCGTCCATGTCTATCCTACATGCCACGACAGCTACGATGAGCGACTCTTATCTCTCACCCCACACTAATCGAGCTCCAAATTTGTTAGGCGGGGCCTTCGAGTTCGATTTTCTACTGTAATAAGAGACTGTAAGCCCAGACTCGGACGCCCGCATTTTCGTTCACCCTCCCTCCGCTCCCTAGAATATTCAAATATTTTCAGTTACTACACGGTATTTCTTGCCCTCGCGTTTCAACCATGCACGAAAATATACGTGGATCGCGGCTGCGATCTGGATTCTGGAATCATCCACTCCGACCTCGCTATCAGCAGCAGAAGTTTGAAAAAACATACTTCTGATAGTGAGTGACCACCGCAGGACTCGAACCTGCAACCTTTTGGTGCCGCTTGGTAATCGAAGCCAAACGCGCTACCATTGCGCCAGGTAGCCATGCTTATCTATTGACTAATCCACCCCACGTGCGGTTCTGCGCCGACGAGAGGAGTCTTTTCCAGCTTTGTCCTCGCCACAAACCACATGCGCCTTTCCGACGAGCTGCGAGACTGGTGTATAGAGTTCGCATCCACCGACGCATTCCAGCAGACCGCGCCCCTCATTGTCCTTGTCCTCATCCCCACTATCGTATATCTCGTTGCCACAAACCTTGGCTCCCTCTTCAGCGACCTCAGGATGGGCCTGGACTCGTATCTCCCGTGGAACTGGGCTGCAGGTGGCTCCGTATCCTCTAAGGAATCTACGAGGAGCACGGTCAAGAAGAAATCACACAAAGCTGTGCGTTCTAGGACGGAGCACATAGCCATGGATGGCATTTCTAGTCATTGTACGTCTGGCTTCCCTGTATACACTGTGTGTGTTAAACCCTTTTCTTGGTGCTACAGCTTCTGAGACTGGTTCAGACTATGGCTATTATCCTGGACTGGTCAATATTTCTGGTACCTATTGCTTTATGAACTCGACCCTACAAGTTGGTTTGCCTCACTATCACATACGTCACTATTTTAACCATGATATTTAGGCATTGGCCTCTCTATCCTACCTCCAACCCCATATCGACACGATACATGACAAGGCAGAAGCCTTGGACGTACCCACGCCAGTAATCGATGCCCTACAAGAACTTTTCCGACGTAAGCCACTCGCGCATCTTTCTTGGCACTGCCTTCCTCACGGGACTTGCTAGGTTTGAACAAACCAAAAGCATCATACCATTCTATACGCCCAATCGAGCTCATTGAGGTCCTCAGCAAACAAAACGAGGGTCGTCCAGGCTCGCTCTTCAACTCGAGGGAACATCAAGACGCGCAAGAGCTCTTCCAATTGCTCTCGGAATGCATCAAGAACGAGATTTGTGCAGTTGACAAAGAGGGCTACCGAGATAGAGGCCTGGGGGGTCTTTCGCAGGTGTCAGAGACGACCAAGGAGATCGGAAAGAGTGTTTTCGACGGGCTCACTGCGAATCGACGGAGTTGTGTAGTGTGCGGATACACTGAGGCCGTAATGCACTTTGCCTTGGACAACTGGCAGCTCGCTGTTCCGAGGCTATCAGTGAGTCCAGCCTGGTTTTCATCATCTATCGACTCACGATCATGTATAGGCTAGCTGCCGCCTTGAGGACTGTCTAGAAGAGTACACAACGCTGGAGATACTCAGGGACTGCATTTGTCAAAAATGCTCTCTAGTCGCCACACATAAACGGCTGCTCAGCGATCTACACACGTTGGAGGAAGCTACTCGTCCTGAAGCAAATCCCTCCGGATCCAAGAAGAGGCGACTAAAGGACGTGAGAAAAATGGAAAGACGTGTTCAAACGGCGTTGGAGGAAGGTCGAATAGAGGACAACCTATCTGGCATCTCCATAGAAAAAGTCTTCAGCAAAGCCTCGACCAAGCAAGCCATGATCGCCCGAGTACGTATCCCTCATCATCAGTCTTTACTTCAACTAACAGGGATCACCCAGCCACCACAAGTTCTTGCGCTGCACATAAACCGTTCCGTCCACTACGGCCAATACGCCGCCAAAAACACTGTCCGAGTGATCTTCCCCGAAGTCCTCGACCTAACGCCCTACACGACCTCAGGAAGCCTCTCGATCATACCCACCTCCGCCATCTCATCTCCACCACCGCCCATAAACCGCTCAACAACGCCCACGCCCGCAACCTACGCCCACCCGCGGACGCTCTACCGCCTCTCCGCCGTAGTATGCCACTACGGACAACACTCATTCGGTCACTACATCTGCTACCGCCGCCGCCCCCGGAGCGCCGACCTCCCGCCCCAAAAACGCTGGGCGCCTCCGCGCCTCGTCGACCCCCTGCACTCCGCCGACGCCGACAACGTTGAAGGGCGGTACATTTGGGAAACCGAGGACGGGGAGCGCGAGCCCCCCGCTCCGGCCGGGCAGGGTTGGCTGCGGATAAGCGACGACGCGGTGCGGGAATGCGGGATTGAGGCGGTGCTGGCGGAGGGCGTGGGGGCGTTCATGCTTTATTATGAGCGGGTGGTGATCGTGCACCCTGCTGGTCCGATTTACGCGAATGGCGAGGCGGGAAATGTGTCGGAGGAGACGCTGAGGCCTGAGATGAAGGCTGTGGATTTGAATGGGAGCGTGGGGTCGTTGATTACGGAGGTGGGGATTGGGGTCAGGCTTAGTTCGGAGGGGTTGGAGAAGGTAGCGGTGACGAATGGGAGCGCAAGTGTTGTGATGGTGGGCTCGGTGCCTGAGCCAAGGGTCGTGAGGAGTGTGGCAGCGGGGAGGAAGAGGAGCTCGAGTATTGTGCCTTCTGATCGCGAGTTAAGTGCTATGTCGATGTCGAGAAACAATTTTAGGCCGGAGAAGGTGGAGGTGCCCCCGTTAATGAATGGCGAGGCTCACTCGGCTTCAAATGGGAGTGCTACGACAGTCTCTGCGCCATCCTTACTCTCCCTCCAAAAACCTCTACCGTCGCTTCCATCATCGCCCGCTGTTCTCTCCACCCCGGTTCCGACTATACCCACTACGACATCTACAGCTACACCCTCGCCAAAGTCCACTCCAGCATCGAAAATAAATCGGTCACCGAAGCACTCAAAGTCGTCACCCAACCGGACAGACCCTCCAGCATCACACAAAGCGATTCCAGTCCCTTCACCGGTTGTCGATCTCAAAGCATAGAAGACCATCCTCTTTGTCACGCTTTTATTGTTGTATCATTAGGCTAATTTACGTTCATACATTTCATGTCTCCCTTCAACCCCCACAACTCCGCTTTGTTGATCATCTTGTTTGTCATTTCCCTATCATGCTAAGGTGGCGGGTGAATCAAAGGACCAAGGTGTAGCCCGGAAAAGTTTGTTCATCATACGACGCCTTTTGTCCTTGAGCAGAAATGAATCACATAGGAATAATACACTCAATCGGGGAGTAGATAGGAGCACATCTATACGTCATCAGTAGTAGTTATGGAGTACATACATACTAATCCAGAAATCGATGTTTAAATTTTCTCCATTCATGCCGAGCCTTTGTCCTCTCCGCCGACCATTGAACATTAAGACGCTAGCTCCACAACCGCAAACCAATGGATGGAGGTGGATCTCTTCGAGGATACGAATAACGCAGAAAATGTGTCAAATATTGATAATGGGTGATTGCATCGATGATGGTGTCTCCGATTCCTAACAGTCCGAGGATGGCATACATGTACGATCGATCACCAGAGCACGCGACGCTCGACGGTACGGACTTTGTGAGGCGCAGAGAGGCTTGGGCGGGAGTACGAGATTGTCCTCCTCAAGCGCGCAACTTGCGGGTGGTAGACATGGTAAACCTCGGCGCCGTCAAGCTGGACCTCGATGACTTGGCGACCCTGTATTCAAATGGGAGGGGAGAAAGAAAGATTCGGTATTGGTGATGCTGACGTCTGCTGAGGGGCAACGTACCATGTGGTCGATGTGGGAGCCGATGACGAGGCCCTCCTGTCTGCCTTTCAAGCCATGGCGGACGGCGACGATGTCGCCGGGCTATTGGCACGAATAACTCAGTGGTTGTACGTTGAGAGAGCAGGGGATATACGCACAATAATTTCATCATCAACAACGTAGGAAGAAGACATGGTGGATTTAGCCGTGTGAGGACGAACAGTGAGTGATGATGGTAATGAGGGAAGCGAATAAACTTAGGCTGGAAAATTGCAAAAAGGGATTTGAACGGCTTTTATGGATGAGAGAGCGCTAGGGACGTCAGAGAACGTCTGGACAACGCGAGGCATGCCTCGAGGTGGCGTCTATCGCCAATGACTCGCGCAACAATTTTCTCTGATAGTTATGTTCAACGGACACTTGCGTCGATACGCGGAATAATTGTATCTCTGTACTACCAATAAAGACAATGAGATGGACATTGACGATGTTCAATACACTTTATACGTAATTCCGATGGGAAGTTCCTCGTGCAAGCCTCGAGGTGTTCTACTAAATCAAAGCA
>JABAJZ010013969.1:0-10569 GCA_018857265.1 Termitomyces sp. T32_za158 | reverse complement strand
CAGCGTGAGTTCCCCTGTGACCGGATCGCAAGAAGTCGCCGGCTCAAAGTTGGACGCATCCAGACCAAATTGACAGATTTGTGGGTCGCCTGGAGCACAATTTTTATAACACGTAGCATTATGTTTGTGGATTTGACAAGATTTAACAACATTATGCAGATCCATTGCGAGGTCGGCGGGTGATACTGGTGATTTACCATTCAAACCGCGCACACACGGAGGATAGACATGACTGGAAATAACATCGGGTGGAGGATCGGGAGCAGGGGGAACACAAGTGGAGATTGCATCGTCCAGATATTCGATCAACGACGTTTGGAATTCCCATTCGCCGTTCAGAACACACTCTTTGATTTCGTCCGGATTCAGAGCGTCTTTTAACCATACCAGCATATGGCAATGCAAAGTACCTCTTCCCTGCGCTTCAATGCATCCGTAGTATCCAGCAGTGACACCCAATATACCCCCTTCGGCGTCAGCTTCTTTAGATCCGAAGCGTAACAAGCAATCTATAAAGGCGTGCATATATATATGAAAGAACTTGGCAGCTGTTACCGGATCTTTAGCAACGAGTATGTTTTGTTCATGGAACGCAGGAATTTCCTCGGGAAGAAGTTTATCAACGTTTATTTCTGCTCCAGCCAGGAACTTTACAACGGGATTGCACACATCCGCTGGGTTAATTGTTATGTAAAAACTGGGTAGACCCAAATGCATCATGAGCGCTTTCAATTCGTTTCGCATACAGTATCGAGAAGCACTTGATCCTGGAACGTGGGACGCTATGATATTCACTTGTTTCATAAGCTTTAACACTCTGCGTTCTTCGTCGTCATTCACCGTGGAGAAATCTCCTTTTTCCACGCGAGCAGAGACGCGACTGATAGCATCCAGGCTCACAGAAGCGAAAGTTTGCGCAACTGCAGGAAAATTGTTCTTCTTGACTTTAAGACTAGTTTGCAGCAAAATACTGCGCCGCTGAATGATGTTGAACACTGTGAATATGAACGAATGGTGTTCCCTGAATCGAGAATCTCGAAGCCCAAACAAATACTGAATGTGAACCTTTATTGATAGCGGCACACGACGTGTAGGGTCTTCAAGGCCGCCACGTCCGTAAGGAAATAACAAAGGGTACATCATTGGAAACATGTTCGGATTCGCAAACTCGTTAACGGGTTGAGTGCCACGTGCTATTTGTAGATAGCTGCCACCTGCTTTCAAATGTCTAAGTGCGGCAGCGCGCAATGCAGAGCGCGACATAAGACCGTCCACATTAGCGACGACCATGTTTTGAAACGGGCCATCTTTTTCGCATCCATTTTCACTTTCCTCAAAATTGGACACATTGTCATACTGAGATTGTAAGGTGTCTCTTCCATGATTGGGTTCAACGACCTCAACATGGTAAGGTAAAAAATCTGTGTGGGCGATTTCATGCAAAGACGTCTCGTTTATGCCAATGTCTTTGTACAATGGATTATGCTCTTTCAGCCACAGCAACGCTTTACGTATACAATCCGCACGAACAATCAAAGGTTTTGCGTACCGGAGTAACCAATCTGTAGACGGCTGACACGATCCAACAAATAACACACACACTGGTGTTACAATATCTTCCACTGACGGAGGCAAAAATTTCGCTATTGGACCAGGGTCTTGGGGAAATACAATGGTGTGCCCATGGAATCGTTTTTGACCCGATTGTGTGTCGCTTCCGTGGCCGGCATTTTCTAGTTGGACAACGTACTGACTGGGACGATACAGTGATATAATCGATTCCTCAACTGTGGTGAGGGCCTGCAATTCGGGTGGGACGTCACCCAAGTACAATTTATTTGCCAATGTGAATTTAGGTAATCTGTTTTTTTTCAGAGGTCCCCAACAGTCACTGCAAAGGCGCAGTGACAGAAGGCCATCTTCGTCTTTGATAACTCCAGCCGGGTCAAGCAAGACGTTACGAAGAGGACCGCGGCGGAAGGGAATTTTCTTTGCAAAAATATTATTATTGAAAGATTGGTCAATAAATATATTGTCGCAGATATCTAGGGGCACATGTTCACTGTCCTCATTCGAATAAGGGTTCCCATCTGGATGAAGCGTCTCATTACATCCGGGATAACGGAGCGTCGATAATTGCAATGCGTGGCAAGGAATACACGCAGTGACAGACACGGGCATGAGTCGCGCACAACACGCGCAGGTCAAAGTCCGCAGTGCATCGGACGAAGTAGCAGAACGAAACATGGTGGATAGCTTTGTTTTAAGGTCAGAGGAAGCAATACGAGGCCAACTAGATGCGTGTTCACGGACGTCAGATACAGGCAGAGCACCCTGTTTCCACTTGCCTTTCGACAAGCGTCTACAGAATCGTTTCAGGCATGATCTCATCTGATGTAATGAGGCCTCTGCGTCGCACGGGATTTGATACTTGTTCAGGAGATATTTGGCCATTTTCATGTTTAATTTAGGCAAAGACGCTGACAGTACATATGTAACAGTATCCGGATCAGTTATAGGCAATGCATCTTCGGACGATGATTGATCACGGTAATATTCATTTCTCATTCCTGTACTGAAAGATACACATCCTGAATATGCATTGGTAGTCAAGCATACGCCTGCCAACATATGATCGAGGGCACATGTAACGAGCTGTGCATTATCACCAGCAGCTGTCAATCCATGAGAAGCACAGAAAGCCAGCAATGAACTACGATTTAGTGTACGTGCAGAGCATAAGTCTAGATAAGTCAAATTTGATTCCTCACTGTTCAACCACGTCGTCAACATAAACCGAAGTTTTTTTAATCATCCCTTCTGAGTAATACATCGTCGCTCGATACCTAAGCATGTGCAATAAATGGTCAAATCGTGGCATGTCTTTTCGGCGTACGTCAGAAGTCCCCGCATTATTCGAGCGCGCAGTTGTCCAGGACTGAACGATGACAGTGTTGCGTGCGATACATTTACGCATCGAATGTCACACAGTCCGTTGAGAATATGGTGTGCCAATAGCTCACGACTTTCACTGGGTGTTATGCGCTTTTCTAGACGATGTAAACGGAGCAAGTCGATTAACGAAACATCGCTGCAATGGTTGATGGCTATCAACTGGGACAAGAGATGTGAAACCACAAAGTCATTTTGATCATGGTGTCTATTTACATCCAAAGACGACGGTCCTGGAGCATTACATGGCTCTAAATGCGAACCATCCAATGCTACTTGATCATGAGTTCTAAAGTTCTCGGGTATCAAGGACAGAAGGATCTTACCCGATGAAATTAGTGCAACATGACCAGGGACAAATTTATCGAAACTGAGCGCATGGAGTCCTTTGTGAACCACATGTTCGCTGTACAGAGTGTACCAGTCACGACCCAGAACAATGTTAGGGACAGCGGCTGGTAGGAACCTGAGAGTAGTAGTGAAGTCAATACCCCCTTCGACGACAGTTACCGGCAGGGTCAACTCCTGTTGCATGGCAGAGAAGGACGACGCGAACAAATAATCAGGAACCTGGCTGACTGATAGGCCGGGATCAAAGGAGCCTTTGAATGGTAGACTCGCAAGATGTACAATCATCGGCGTGGGCGGAAGTTCAGCAAGTGTGAGAATACCTAACATTGAGCTGGTCTTTTTAAATATACATGTAATTGCATTCAGAAGGTGATTTTTGTTTACAATCCATTACGTGGAGTGAAACATGGAGCGGCGGAGATCTGATTCAGTTAGGAAGTGTCTATGGAGCGTCGTCGTATTACAAAAGCAAAATTAATTCATGGATTGCGAATATTCAAAGTGGCCTATTGACGAAGCATGGTGTATGTTTGCGTAGTTGGAATATACAATGATTTATTCTATCACTCTGAAGTTCGGACACAAGAGATATTTATTAATATGATGTTAGGACATAATAGGTAGACATACCTGAAGTTCGGACACAAGAGATGTCCGAACTTCAGGAATAGGGGTCCTATTTATCAGTTCATGAAGTGAAACCAGCGTCATGTATTACATAGTGTTTCAAGCATATGAACGAATTATGAGATAAGTCTTGGAGTAATTACACACCGTATGACAAGTGGATGACTATTAGATGACATTCTAAGTCATGTCGTCAAATCCTTCGACACTCCCACTCGACGAGACTTTAGAATGGCGAATTCCTAATTTCTCGCGATAGATTTCGAAAGTGGTTTTGGGTAAGGCCTTGGTGAAGACATCGGCCAACATATCCTTGGTCGAAACATATTTTAATTTAATAGTATCGCGTGCAATGTGATCCCTGATAAAATGATAGCGAATGTCGATATGCTTGGCACGAGAATGGGCTACCGGATTGTTTGACAGTGCAATGCTACCCATGCTATCAGTATTGATAATTGTTGCAGTCGTCTGAGGGAAATCAAGTTCGGTGAGCAGGTTCCTGAGCCAAATGACTTCGCGCGTAGCGTTTGACGAAGCAATGTATTCGGCTTCTACCGACGATGTGGCCACCACAGTTTGTTTTTTGGAGGACCACGAAATAATGCTTCCGTGTAGATCAAAACACCAACCGCTTGTGGACTTTCGATCACTATGATCTTGCGCCCAGCTCGCATCACTCCACCCTATCAATTTTACTTCCTTGTTCTCCAGATTTCCAAGTTCTAGAGTAAGGTTTCTTGTGGCCTTCAAATAACGAAGTATTCTTTTACAAGCTTTGAGGTGTGGGATTCCTGGGTTTGCGGCAAATTGAGCCACCAATCCCACGGAGAACTGAATGTCAGGCCTGGTTTGTGTGGCGTATAATAAAGATCCAACAAGCGAGAGATAGTTAAGATCCTTGGCATAAGCTTTATAATCCACCTTTTCTTCGGACGTTTGAGGGCACTGAAGAGCAGATAGGTTATGATTGGTAACCATTGGAGTGAATACGGGGGCACATGATGTCATTCCAAATCGGCTCAGAACCAAATCGATGTAAGAGGTTTGATTCATGCGAATAGTGCGATTGACTCGATCACGGGTTACTTGAATTCCCAAGATATAATGTAATTCGCCCAGATCCGTAATATCAAAATCGAGCTTTAATTTTTTCTTGAATGACACAATATCACATAAGTTTTTGCCAGCAATAGCCATGTCGTCGACATAGACAAGGACAAGTAGTGTGATTTTATCACCAGATCGAAGAGTATACAAGCAGTCATCAGAACATGTTTGATTAAATCCAAGCTTAGTAAGGACTTCATGAAGTCGTTCTTTCCATTTACGGCCAGCCTGTTTGAGGCCATAAATGGCTTTCAATAACCTCCAATATTTCTTTTTCCCAATTCCTTCTGGTGATCGCATGTAAATTTCTTCATCGAGATTTCCTTCCAAATAGGCCCCGATCACATCAGTTTGATGGATCTCTAGATCGACGGAAGCGGCAAGCGTGAGGAAGATTCGTAGCGTTGTGAATTTCGCTACAGAGGAGAACGTCTCGTTAAAATCGATGCCAGGAATTTGAGAGAAACCCTGAGCTACAATTCGAGCCTTGTACTTAGCGTGTTTTCCATTTCCATCAAACTTTTCCTTTAGAACAACCTTGCTTCCCACAGCCTTTTTCCCATTAGGTAGTTCATCAACTTCTTCGAAAACTCCTTTGCTGACTAACTGTTGATACTCGACTTGAATGGCATGACTCCATTCCTTTGCTTGGGGAGTCTCCATGGCTTCAGTAAACGTGGGACCAGTTGTGGCCACAAGCGCTACGTGTTCAGTTCTCTTTTCCTCATCAGATTGACCGTACCTTTTAGGAGCACGTCGTTCACGTTTCGAGGGTTTGCGCTTTGGTAAATTTTCCCATTTACTAATTTTGCGAGGAGCCGGCGGTGTTTCCAGAGTAGTAGAAGGTTGAACTGGAGTAGAAGGACGGGATGGCGATGGATATCGCAGTTCACCAGGTGAGGGAGTTCTAAATTCTGGTTCGGATGATTCTGCTGTTTCCATTTCTTCCTCATCGTCTTTATTTGTAGGTGTCGAGGGGACAGTTATTCGGCGAGGTGTATCTGACTTGGGATAAATAGCAGTGTCGATCATGTTATTGATATCTACAGCAGATGACTGGGTCAAATCAGTGTTAATACTCGCGAGTTCACTAGGTGTGTCATCCTCGTGGAATTGAACATCACGCGAAGTTATTAACTTTCCGTTCTCTAGGTCCTCGAGCCTATATCCTTTGGTTTCATCGGCCCACCAACCTAGCATTCGAACACGAACCGCTCTAGATTCAAGTTTGCCATGTCGAACTTCTTTAGGGACGTGTGCCCAACCAAGGGACCCGAAAATTCGAAGGTGGGATAAATCCGGTTTTCCCTTACCATTATTCCATTCGACAATAGGGATCTTGCCTTGGAGAGCAGAGGTAGGAGTTAACGTGCGTATGTATGTGGCATACATGAACGCTTCGCCCCAATAGCGAAGGTCCATTTTGGCTCCATGCAGCATGCTCCTGACCATTTCCATAATAACAGCAATGCCACGCTCGGCAATACCATTTTGCTGGGGACGATATGGATTGGTTGTTTCATGTAGAATGCCGTTGCGTAAACAGAACTTTTCCATGGTTGAATTAACGAATTCTGTTCCGTTATCGGTGCGTAAGATCTTGACTAGTCTTCCACCTTGTTTCTCAAATCTTGCTACGGTATTTCGGACGATTTCCCCGACTTCTTCTTTGTTCTTGAGAAAGCATCCTACAGGGAAGCGACAGCTAGCCTCGACAATCAACAGCGCATACAAATATCCGTCCCAGGTAGGCACACTCATAGGTCCTGTTAAATCCATGACTAAAAGTTCGTTTTTGTCGTATATTTTAGTACTGGCATCAGGTAGGGGAGGACGAATGGCCTTTCCCTGCGCGCAGCCACTACAAAGACGATCAAATTCGTGAGGCAACTTTATTTCAATGCCAGTGACGATTTGTTTATCAGACATAGATTTAATGGTTCGAGGATTGATGTGGCCTAATCGACGATGCCAAAGTCTCATCGTCGATTCACTGGCAATAAAGGCCAGATGACCTTCATATTCGCCTAGGATGATTGTCTCAATCCGATAAAGCGTACCTTTGGAACCGATGAGATTTGCTAGAATAAATTCCTTTCCTTCCCAATGCAATGAGATCCCATAAGTAAGTCCGTGAATAGTAGCGCCTGCGCGCTGTAAGGCTCCAAGGCTAATAAGATTTGCACCAAGGGTCGGAATATGCAGAACGTCATTGAGGACTACGTCATTTGTGCCATCTGGGAGATTCGTTCTAAAGCCTATGCTTCCAATTCCTGATACAGGTAGGCGATTTAATCCTCCTACAGATACATGTTGCGATTCAACTTCGTTGTATTCGAGGAAATAATGTGGATCGGCAATCATATGGCACGAAGCGGCGCTATCGAGAAGTAAACCGGATGGCATACCATTGTATGTGGCCATCAAAACTTTGCCTATTTCGCGACTTTGACTCTGATCTTCATTTACTGCCAGATTGACATTTCCAACGCCTTTGGATTTCTTTGGTTTTGGACACTTAGGACTCCAATGTCCTTTGTCTCCGCAATTATGGCAAATGTCGTCGGGTTTAGGTTCACGCTTATTCTTTCTCTTTTTCTTAGTCACTTTTGAATTGACTTTACTCCCACTTGAATGTTCGCCACTGTTTGAGACGAGAGCTACAGTTTTGATTGACGAATCTTCTTCGTGGATAGTGCGTTCGTATACGAGCATTAATTCTGTCGATACATCGTCAAGTTTAAGGGCATTTCCACGAAGCAGGAGATTTTGTTTAACCACTTCCCAAGCAGGGGAGTGTGGTAAAGAGAGAAGAATCGCATTGATAATGGTATGATCATTCACACTATGATCGGCTTCAAGGAAACGACGGCGAACGTTATAATAGAAACCGATGTGATCAGATATGGAGGTACGTCCGTCCCATTTCTTTGCGTATAGTTGCTGATAATAGTAGTGGATATTGACCCCACTTTGTTGGTCAACGAAGTTGACATGTAGTTGATCCCATATTAATTTTGAACTTGTCAAATCGATAATAGATTCGCGTTGGGTATATTCGATGGCATTTCGAATCATACCCATGGCAGCGTCGTCCTTGTTCAACCAGCGTTCGTACTTCTCACAAGATTGTTCCCAGACAAGGTATTCCTTGGATTGAAGTACATCGAACAACTCTTGACCTTCCTTTCGGACTCTAACCGAAGATTCGCCCTCTCTAGGACAAGTGGAAGTCATGAGGTCCGGAAACTCTCCATAGGGTTTTGGGGGACACAAGTCACGACCAGATACTACACCCCAGAGAGATTTAGCTTGTAACGCAGACTTCATATTATCGCTCCAGACGTGATAATTGGTACCATTGAGTTTCGCGAACTGTAAAGTTTCGGAAACTGATTCGCTAACAGCGGGGCCCATAACCTGACGAAGCATGGTGTATGTTTGCGTAGTTGGAATATACAATGATTTATTCTATCACTCTGAAGTTCGGACACAAGAGATATTTATTAATATGATGTTAGGACATAATAGGTAGACATACCTGAAGTTCGGACACAAGAGATGTCCGAACTTCAGGAATAGGGGTCCTATTTATCAGTTCATGAAGTGAAACCAGCGTCATGTATTACATAGTGTTTCAAGCATATGAACGAATTATGAGATAAGTCTTGGAGTAATTACACACCGTATGACAAGTGGATGACTATTAGATGACATTCTAAGTCATGTCGTCAAATCCTTCGACACCTATTTTCATCAAGGACAGAAGAATAAGTATGACCAGCGGAATAGTGAATGCTGAGCATGACGGGTGGCAAACAGACAGACTTTGCTACGCACAGTTTTACAACAAAAGGAATACGTGGATCTGTGGAGCAAATTAATCTTATGTCTAGGATGTATCAGTAAGTAGCCAAGAGGTATTAGTATCAAGACATCCATGGACACCTCTCTGCAAGGACTTGATGATGTCGCTTATGGGAAATACAAAAGTGAAAGAGTCACTAAAACGGCGAACAGTTGCGGGACAATATGCGCATTGTCCACATTCATGTTGTCTGTAGTCATCCCATTGACGAACATCAACGACGAGATCGAATCCTCGACGCCGATACTTTGAAAGAGCCGCAACGAGGTATTCATTAGTTGCCTGTGCACGCACTCGACCACGGTTTATCAACCCACAATGACGCAATGTCAACTCGGGATAAGCACAGACTATTTCCGTTGCCGACATGAAATTCATAACTGGGGTCGAATGAAACTGTGTGATAGGACCAAGGGCGTTGGCGCCCTTAGCAACAACGACATCAATGATGCGATTTTCGCGTCGCAGACGCACAATAGTGTCCACAGCGTCATTCTCAATATAGCCATTGGAAACTGGATCAGGATCGACAAAATAGCCATGTGTTTGAACGAACGTGTTGATCACGACAGCGCGATATTCGTTTGGAACATATATATCCAAGTCAGTGGGAATAAATTCTCTCTCCGGCAAGAGGAGGCTCAAAACGAAAGATCCAGATATGACGCTGTTTGTGGAAGCCAAGAGAGGGAAAAGATGGTTGGCGGGCAAGCCATAGTTGTTCAAGTTTCCACAGATGCGATTACAGACATATGCATAGACTGAATCCTGAAGCTGAGTTCTCGTTAAAAGACTAAGAGCTTGTAAATTGGCCGATGAGTATATGCTGAGGACATCGTCATCGAATGATTGTGTGAGGAAACAGGGTGCTGTTAAATGCGGGTAAGCAATATCAAACACATTCACAATCAATGGAACGAACATTGCAACTCGAAGAGACTGAAAGCAGGCATTGAGAAGAGGGGGACACGGATAAAAAACAGGTGTAGGTCAATATATAGACATATCGTGCTGTCGTTGAAATATGAAAGTCTTACTTGCAATAATAGACATTACAACACATGCCCTCAAATGATAGACATTGATAAACACTCGTGAACGCGACAATTACACGTCAGAAAAAACTATTTCGTATGAAATTGTGCCGATCTTGACGTTACAAAAGACGCGTCAATATTGATGTATACAAACATCACATGGTAAAAAATAGTACGCAAGTGATGTAATGCGAAGCTCATAGAGGAGACACTGACAAAGTTGTACAGACAGCTCGTTATGAAGTGTAATCATCACGAAAGAACAAGTAATATGAGAGATAAATAGAGGTAGGAGAAATATAAAAAGGAAATGTGACGCATCACACATATGGACACACCTAACAAAACGGTTACAATCCCCTGCGCCCTACGTGAGTATGTCGTCAATGACGAACACTGATGGCAGATATAAAATGCAAAACGCACAATTCGATTTTCCTTAAAAACAGGTGTATAGGACTTTACAAAAAATTGTAAGCCAAAGGTGAATAGTGTCGCGTCTGACCAAAAGAGTGAAATCAGACATGTGATAAATGGAGAACAAGTTCGGTACTTTATTTTCAGAAGACATGAGTGTCGACCAGTCGGTGAGTCCAAAGAACATAGGCAACAGTTCCCAAAGAT
>JABAJZ010013967.1:0-10607 GCA_018857265.1 Termitomyces sp. T32_za158 | reverse complement strand
AGGACCCGGGAAGCTCCTGCCAAACCTTGTCCGGGAAATTTCCAAAATTCCGGCCTCAAATCCGCTATTTTTGGGGTCTCAAATCCGCAATAACAGACAAACATATGACTAAAATAGAAATTTTTTCCCAGTATATCATGCATTTTTTTGCGCAATAATGCCTTGGCCCTTCATATGCCAATCCAAATAATAGCTAGATACTGAACCATCACGCGTGTAACTACTTGATACGTAAATTTACGTTGAAAACTGTCATGCACCTCAATCCAGGCCTATCCAGGCCTGCCTCAGGTTGCCCAAAATGCTCAGATGTCCTTGTCAAACTCTGTCAAACTCGCAAGAATCAGCAAGAATTTCGTCCAGCTGGGCCTCAAATCCGCAATAATCGGACCTAGATTTGACAAAAATTTCCCCTCAAATCCGCTATTTCGCGGACAAGGTTTGGCAGGAGCTTTCCAGGTCCTCCTCAGCTTTGTCTGCGAGACGAGGCCTTGTAGAGTCCCTCGTTGCTGATGGTTGAGATGTCCATTTGTATTAAGTTTATCTCAACGGTATACGTTTTCTTTAAATGAGAGCGATCGTTAATATACAGTTCCGAGCGGGGCAACGTTTTATGAATTGCGCACGCCGACGCATATATCTGTAAATCTAACGTTCATATTCTAAAACCTCTACCAGCCTCTACCTCTACGTTGACACGAAAATCCTTTTACTCCGTTGTAAGATTATCCAAAATCTGGGTAGGACAGAAACGCTTCCTATGCAATGCGTATATTGACACAACTATCCGAATAAGAGCAAACAAATACTTACTTAGGAATAGCAGTATCCCCAGTGGAGCAGTCATCGGAGGAACTGGAGGGTCGCCTTCGAGAACGCTTGCCGGGATTGTGAACTGCGCGCTTGAAGTGTGACACGGCTTCGACATCAGGAGAGGAACGGTCAGCTGAGGGAGAGGGTGGCTTGCTAGAACGGGAAGATTTGTTTTTTGGCACCAAAGGCAGACCCAAATCCTTAGCAGTGATGATGTCGCCGGCAACCAGTCCGTCAGCGTAGGGAAAGTCTATATAACAATGAGCAAAAAGAAACTTGAGATAAAACGACAGGTCGCCTACCAAATCCGGCGTTGTCAACCTCCTTGACGACGTAAGTAGGACCCGGCCATGAAAAAGACCTCTTGACGTCGGGCGATACAGGCTGGTTAAATATATCCCAAGCACATCCGCCTTCAATGCATAAGTTGACGGCTCGTTTAAAAAGAATCGGGTTGAACCCAACTTCCTCTCCGCGATGTCCCAATTTCCAACCTAGAGACTTTAGAAAAACCAGGGTGATTGCTTGATGCGCAAGTAAACGACAGTAGATGTCGCTAAAGGCCACATCTGCATGCAAGAGACCTGAGGGACCGTCGAAAGAACGCGTACTAAAAAGCCAGTGGACGAGTTTCCTAGCACGATATCTCAGCTTGATCGACGCCTTGAACGATTGCACGTTTTTTGCGTAATCCCAGTTAATCAGAGCGCTACGAAGTTCGAAGTAAATGCAAAGGGAGCACAGCCCCAGTACGCCTTTCCAAGAGGAGACATCAGGTAGGTGTTCGATATTACGCTCTATAGATATGTCAAACGCGTCACAAGGAAAGAGGCTAAGTACGCACTGAACTCGGGAAGGCTGTTCTCAGTAAGTCCGCGGGTGTAGTAGGTTAGAAGCCGAGAAAGACAGGAATGTGAGGCAGACATATGATCGGTGTTGGTGACTGCACTACTGCTCACAAAATGGTGATAGATCCCAGCGATGGAATCCATCAAAGTTGCCGTACAATAGAAATGGCCGCCTTTACATATAGAAGGAACGGGAGTGCACACAGAATGAGGCAAATTAGGTCGCATTATACTGGTTAAAAGTCAATTCCAGAGAACTGTATCGCGAGAATAGGTACATACAGCGTAGACCCCGGACCAAAAACAACGAGCTCAACGTTCCATAGATGTTCATTTGAGCGAATAAAATCGAAGTCTTTGGTGAAAATTTCCACGGATGCGAAATCGTCAAAGGAGCCAGACTTAGGAGTCGCAATAAACCACAATTTCATTCCAGTTTCGGCTTGGACAAAAGTACCAAACCCGTTGGAATCGATATGCCAGTAATGATGTGCGGAGCTAGTAGACGCTATTGCCCACCTCATGTCAGAGACAGGATACACTTCAGAATATGGACAGTAAGGTCACCCTTGCACTTCCTTCCAAGCGACAAGTTCGCTTGAAAAGGGTAGTACGCCAAATGTATCCTGAGAAGAAGGTAAATGAAGGGCGCTTAGAGCCCTAGGATGGTCCAATTGAAGACTGCGTATCAGGTCGTATGGGGTGCCTCGACGAGTTCGCGCAGGGCCAAAGGAAGTAAAATCTGAGAATCACATGCATGAGGTCAACAGAAAAAGAAAGAATACACAGCAATCACCGTGCAGAGTTGTGACAACATCAAGAGAGCATACAGTGGACAGGGTGTCTGCATTAAAAGCAAGGCTATCATGAGGCCGATTGACCACCAGAATACACGCGTGATCAGTAAAAAACGCCATGACATCCATCGGGCTCAGATTGATATAGTCGGCATGGTCGACTATCTTTACCATAGAACGCACGATTTTTGTTCGACGGACCGCCGCATCAAGTTCATTAAATCAGTTTAAATCTTCAGCAAGCTGACAGATAGATGTTAATGTTATGAAGAGCATAAATACAAACGTCAACCAACGTGAAAGGAGGGAACAAAGGAGAACGTGTCCGACAAGCCGCTGACTGGATACTCGACGGGTCTCTCCCCTTTAATCAAAGACCGACTATGCGTCAAATCCAGCGGTGTATCCCGGTTTTCAGTATCCTGCATGGAAGGTATAATGCATGAGATAAAGAACAATGATAAGAAATCCACCCAACGGTGTTGTCAAGCAAAGCATCCGTGTCAATAGTGAACAAGGTACTGCTTTCTGTACTAATGCGCTTCTTGATTTTACGTAACTTTCCGGAGCGCCCGCCCTGGGTCTTCCTGCTGTGGGAGATGGTTTTAGTCGGCGACTGGCTGGAGGCCAAAGGGGCAGAGCCAGATTTGGAAGTTGATGTACGCGCAGACTTCCTGATGACTTGGACATCAGCAGATGGATCAGACGCGGGGAGATCAGACTCGTCGTATTGAGAACGACGTTTCGATGCAACGACGTCCTTCTTCTTGCCCACCTTGGAGCCGCCTATATTCATTTCTTCGTCGTCCTCAGCATCGGCGTCAGAGCCTTCTTCGTCGCCCTCAGCATCGGAGTCAGAGCCTTCTTCGTCAGGAGAGGGAGCCGGACGCGGTTCAACTCTTATTGCGGGCCTGACCTCTGTGAGCTTAGTTGGCGGGTGAAAGTCTGCTCTGGGCTGACCAGGTGGGCCGGGAGCGTTCGGCGTGGGCTGATTTGTCGGTTCTGCAGCAGGTGCCGTTGGCTCACTTTGCGGCTTGGAAGTGGACGCCGTTGGTGACCTTGGCAGTTGGGAAACGCCTGCTGTAGAAGAAGTGCTTGGCGCGTTGGGGTCGAATGCCTCGGTAGAGAAGCGGACTTTTCTTGGACAGCTTGGGAGCAACTTGGGCGGAGGCTTCATGATATCGATCCAGCCTTGCGTTGCTTCAGCAACGAGGCCTTCCAAGGTCGGAAGGCTTGAAGCCAGTTCGCTGATCAGGTCTCCGCCTTGAGCGGCTGAGAACAGGACTCTCCACAGAGCTCGATCAGCCTCGATAACGTTCTCCGGTCGACGCAATCTGCCAAGGTGATTCCACATCTGACGCCATGTCGATAAGACAGGCAAAGGTGAAGAAGATAGTACATTACCGAAATTAAGCTTTCTTTCCCGGCGAGCTCGCCGTACTCTCTCGGGAGAAGTAGCATCATGGGCGATGTCAACAAGGCGATGTAAAGCGTGTTGTGCATAATGGTTGAACACCCATACGACCCGCCGCTGTGGAGGTAACCGCCGTGAAGCAAATGTATGTGAGCAAGTTCTTCCTGGTCGCTACTACGGCTTTTCCTAGAGTCGAGCGTTAGTTAGGGGGACACAAATTAGCGACGAGGAACGTGCTCGTCCACAATGAGGGATTCTATTGAATCTAGGTCTGAGGGAAGATAGGCGTGACCCTCAGTAAAATGCAAGTCAGCAAACCCATGAAAATATGACGGGATTAAGTTACCTTCAAGAGGCAGCTAATGTGCAGGGCGGCAGAGGTGAGGTTGATCAGGGCGTTTTGCACACCTCTTTTTGCGGTGCACTTGGCAAGTTCGGAATACAGACGCATAGCAGAACCGGCATTCACTAACTGGGCTCGTGGGCAGTCAAAACATGGATCGTCTTCCCGACGCAAGCGTTCAGAATGCACAGAAAGATTTTTTTGAAATTTGCGTATTACGTCGGGAAGGTTGTTCAGAACTTGGATTGGCTATTGTACGTCTCGTCACTTGAGCTATAAAAAGGTCAATTGACGTTACCGTTCTTTTATTGGCCATAACAGGTCCAAAGGTAGACGGGGGACGTAGATCTGACCCTTGCATTAATGAATATACGTCCAAAAGTCGATAGGCAAGCAAAATCTTGAATTTGGACTCTACGGCCTTGTCATGAGTGACGTCTGGCGTGATCTGTCCAAGCAGAGAGGCCCGGAAAAGAGAGAATGCGTCAGATGGGTGAGGGGGCAAAGGCCTTGACTCTTCTTGCATAATGCAGCGTGCGAGTTTCTACGTACGTTTGAACGAAATATGAGAGAAATACGAATGCGGAAATTTTGCCATTTACCTCAACTGCGGTACCCTCAAAGTGCGTAGTCAGGTCGGTCACATTGAGGAGAACTTCAGTTGCCCACGCGTAAGAACTGAAATTTGGGTTGTCAATTCGGGCGAACATACTCTGGTTGTGAATTCCATTTCGAGACATCAATTATTACAGACAGAGGCGTCCAAATGGGGGCTGGCTGACTGCCACGTCAGAAGGAGAGTTTGATTACGCAATTGATCGGGCTTCGCAAGTCACGAGCCAGGTCACGAGCATATAATTACATAAGCGACCGGCCAGCCCAGGTCACGAGCTAGCAGTGGGACGTCGCTGTGCATTTGTTGACATGGACGGGCTTGGGTTAATAGTTCATCTTTGACTTAGCTGATGTGTATTCCAGACAAACAAATATATTATGTGCATGATGTTACAGATTTATGTTTCGCGATTATATTACTAGCTTCAATAAGGCGGGATGGGCGAAGACTTTCTGAGTCTCCCGTCCCCCGCGAGCAAAGTTTTTCCCGCCCTGAGGACTGCAGGGGGGGGAAGAGAGGGCCAAGAAAGTTTGCGAGGGTACTTGCGCCTGTGGGTACACGGAGAGTAAAGGAGTCAGCCGCGATTCCCCTATTAGCAGCGGGCTAGGAGGCCACGACGCATCGCAAGCTGACTCGCGCGCGTGATTCCCTTTTTTGCCTAGCCGTGGCTGAAATTCAAGCGAGCACGATGCTTACCTATAACTTCCTTCTTCTATGTCTTTTATTTCCTGAATGCGAGTGTGAGTCGCAGAAAGGATTTGTGCAAAGAAGGGACTGCTTGAAGATAAGGCGCAAGAATTTGCTCGTGCTTTGATAAATATCCGTAGAAGGCGTCGCTGGACCAGCGGCCGATGGCTTTCATAGCCTCAAATGGAACTCCACGAAGTAGATATTCCAGTGTTGCACCAATTCTGATGCCGTGCCCCTGTAGGGGTTCCAAATTAGCAGCTCTGGCTGCTCTCGAAAGAGTCTCCAAGAACTTCTTCTTGGTGAGCGGAATGATTTTGCCTTTCTTGTCTTTATACGCTTTCTTGTCTTTATACGCTTTCTTGTCTTTATACGCTTTCTTGTCTTTATACGCGAACAGTGGACCCTCCTGTGGTGGCTCATTGACTCTTAAGTAACTTTCGAGGGCCTCTCTGGGGTCTGACTTGCCGCTCTGAGCTGCCCATGCCACGGCCTCGCCGTGGACGGCAGTCTTTGTCCGAGGCAGAAAGAAGGATGTCGTGGGTAATCCCTCTCTGTTCACTGAGTGAGAGATGTTGGCAGGCTTGACGTGGATCTGAGGATCAAATGATGTCAAGTTTGTGACGGTAAATTCTCCAAGGCGAGCTGCCTTGTAGAAGCATGTTGTTGCGCACGCGAAACCTGCAACGTGAAGAGGATTGGGATTGGCGGTAGTTAACTCTAAATGATCATGTACCGCTTCGAGGAATGCTGGAGTGCACGGTTTTCGCTTCTTCTTCTTGGCTGAGGCTGGAGCCAATCGATCCGCCGCCTTCATGAGAGCCTGCATCCTGTCTGGTACTCCTGCCTAAGGAGTGGGCAAGTCAGCAGTGTGTGACCCGGTTGTCAGCAACCAGTGCACCGCCTACTCCCTTTTTCTCGGTGACCTGCTTGGCCCGTTCCTCTCTCGGATGACCCTCAATAGCACGAGTGATTCATAATTCTCGTGGACGGCCTTTCGGATTGGCAACAGGTGGCTCTTGGATTTCTCCTTCTTGTGCAGCTCTGCACCGGGCAGCACTATCATTGTGTGAGTACGGATCTGTCAATTTGGTCAGGCTGACATACCGAAGTTTGTGCAGCTCCTACAAAAACTCATCCAGCTGCTCCCGTGTTCGTATACCTTCAGTGAGTGGATGGAGAGCAGTGTTAGCCTCATGGTACACAGTGCATATCATTGCAATATGTATCACATATATTAGTACATGTAGTCGAGTCGATACCTAGTCTAGAGAAAACATGGTAAAAGAATTAACACACATTCTGTAGAAGAGAATCCAATGCAGAGACTCGACAATTGTGGCTTGTTCAATAAGGAGAGAAACAGTCGACATTCTATCCAATTGTATGTCCAATTTGGGCTCATGATAGCAGACGGCAAACGTGTTATTTGGTCTGAGAGCCCTAAACATAACAGATACAAATCTACAAGCAATACGTCACGGGGGTTTCTCGTGAAACCCTGGGTTTCTCCCAAGGGCATGCTCCCATAAGCTCACGCCAACGTTTTCTTGATAAGCCAGTCTGACGAAAACAAGCGTATATTCTTTACTGGCATAGCAAATAGGACCATGATTCGAGATATCAAAGAGTGATGCTCCATTGGCGGAGGAGTCAAACGCGAAGGAAGTAGTCAGATAAATGGAAATGTCCTTTGCATTGGTGGCAGGATCCTTATATGGTGTACCGCCGTGCAACTAGACCCGAACGGTCGACAAACAATGAAAAAAAAGACCAGATGACCCAGCTCACCTGCATTGTTTCGAACTTGAGTGTTCTGTTACTTAGTGGGAACAGATTATCCAGTTGCTCCGGTGCAACATTGCGGTCCATAGTGCATAGATATATCAGCCAAAATGGCAGTGACAGATGAAAAAGACAACCGGGATTGATTTACGTGTTAACGTCAATGCCGTCTTTGAATTGTAGCCTTTTGATGGTGTCGGCTAATCAAGAGAGTTCCATGCAGACCTTGATAATCTTAAGGGGCATGTGCCTTGTGCTCAATTTCGACGCTTGTGGACCATACGTCATTTTCAGCGGCCTCGAGCGCGCTCTGCACAGTCCACCGGCCAGCGTTGTCTTGTAAACGAAAGCCTAAGAATTGAGGGGCGAGGCGACGACGTGGTTAAGAATGTTGGGAATCGTCATGATTGGGTACTGTAGCTGTCTCGAGAAAAAAGTCATCATATTGTCAGTCGCAGGTCCCGTACTTTCATCGCGTTACCGTCGTACTCAGTTATCCATTGCAGTAGAAGTCGCGGGTATGTAGTCTCATAGTTCGATGTACTGGACAAATCTGTCATCAGAAATCAAATAATCTTTGCAGCGGGCAATCCTCAATTCAAACTTTCTCAACGCTAGGCCTGACTTTCTCGTCCAAAGATCGGGGATCTCTGGTCTCATGCTGAACCTCGTCCTCAAATAGTGCATCATCTCGCCCTCCACCTTCCTCAAAGGCTGCCCTGTGCTTTTCGAAATGAGCGCCGTGCTTCCTGAGAACGTGCGAGTATCAAGAATGAGTGTCAGGAAGAGGGAAAAAACAAAAACGCACTCGGGTCCAATGATGGTGATGAACAAGACAAATGCCGCGAAGACGCCGATTAAAATACCTTGCACCTATAAAAATAGTTGAGTGTCCAGTTACTCGCAGAAAAGGAGCATCAACTTACCGTCGCATAATCGAGAACATCGGTCGGTTGACCATTGACTATAATCGTCGTCCTCAAATTATCTCCACCGGCTATGGAGGGGAATAAGTCAGTCACAAGATCACTTGCCGTCCGAAGAGGAAAGGAAACAAGATCACGTACTAGCTTCAAAATTGCGACGCCGCGGACGAAACCATCTACAACAAGCAGATCGTATTTTAATGAGCACACGAGCCATACAGAAGGATAGTGTACGTACATTACCGACTTGGTACGCGACTCCGGGGAATGTTGCGCGAAATGCGGGCGGGGACATCTCTGCGAGTTGAATAGGTATCTATCGGAACACGTGGCGCTATATCAGATATTCGAGGTGATAGATCGTGCTTCGAGGACAACGTACAACACCCCAAGCGCCTTGAACGCCAAACTGAATACAGAATGCTCCCGCGGAGAGCGCGCTGAAGGATGTTGGGAGGATCCAGAGCGGGATAAAGGCTAGAACAAGGGTGAGAAAAGGTCCTTGTCTAATGACCTGTTATTAGGAAGCGCGGCGTGCTTACCTCCGATAAAGCATACAAAGACGCTGAAATCACAACTTCAGTGCCCAGCGAAAAGACGGAAAAAGAAGTGCGATATACACGATAGTCAAACGACGTCCAGCATACTGGCTGATATAACCCGCAATTACTCCACCCCTGTCCCCCAGAAAAATCGGCTACGAGAATTAAATAGACTTGCGCGATTGCTCCCTGAAAAAAAAGATTTATGAGCACAAGTAACGTCAAACGGAGACGGAGTGCCACGAACGCAGTTTCTAATAATTGTAGCCACGGTAGCGTCATGGCTCGAGAAGTTCTTGGATTTTCAAAGATACGTGGGATAGAGATCCTATGGTAGGTAATAGAAATTAGTTGTCTGACGTGTAATCGTACCCAAATTGGCGCCGCAGAATATATACATGAGAGCCATGGGACAGGAAGTTGAAGCCTAAATGCGCAGCATGATCAGCTGGACGGCCAGGATGCGGCACCGCAAGGGGGAGATGGGGAACATACCAGTCATCAGCAAAACAGCGCGGATACAGAGAACCCAATGACGCTTCAACATCTCCCCTGACTCCTTTATGAACACCCGCGTCTTCTTCCCGGTTGAAGTGCCCTTGGCCTTCTCGATCGCCTTAGCTCGCAAGAATACCTCGCTCTCGGGCAGGAATGCTCTGATGACTGCCGAGAAAAGGGAGATACCCGCAACAGTCCAGAAGAGACTGCGCCATTGCGCGGCAGTTTCGAGCACAAGCTTCAGATTGATACAGGCCGCGAAGAGGTAGCCGACAGCATATCCCTGTTGCAACACTCCACTGGCGAGGCCGCTCCACTGGCAGATTCTCGAGAGCAGTTGATGCAGCCAGGCCCCAGATGCCACCCATTCCGATGCCGAAGAGCGACCGGCATGCCAAGAATTGACTGAACGTGTTGACGAAGCCACCACCGAGCTGCAAGATTGCGACGACGACGAGGTTACCGACCAACGGCCATTTTCTGCCAAATCTGTCGAGAGGATACCAAATATGACCTGTTGATCTACTTAAAATGACAGACTTGTGAGAGATACGAGAAACATACAGCACCGACGGATCGAAACAGAAGTGTCAAAGAGGAGGGCGTCGTGGCAGTAGAAAAGCCAAAATTCGTCCGCTAATTGCTATATATGGGGCCATCAGTCTTCTGATCTCATTTCCACGCTTATCATGCGTGTCGGGTCGATCACACCAGAAGAAAAGTGGAAAATCGGCGAACAGTCTATAGAGCACGCCATCATAAAACTTCATCCAGATCTGCAGGAGCCCATGGGTATCTATCCGTATAGGAGAATCTTCTGAGAATAGTTTTATCAATGTGCAAGCAGGCTGTCTACCGACAAAGCGTGCTTGAAAGCTAAGCCCCGTTCACGACAAAAAGAAGCTTCAACGTTAAAGTGACGATCTGAGAGCGTTGATGACAAGAATAGGAAACTCACATAATGGCGGTTAAACCTTCGTTCTCAATATCGTCTTGGATCACGGAAGCAAAGAGTTATTTCCCTTATACACTACAAAAAAGGCACAGTGCACCGCGTTGAGCGCATGCAAGATACACACAAGTGGGAGACTTAGTCAAACATTGAAGACTTTGATGATCAGTCTGAGGTTCTGTCAGAATCATTCTATGTCTCGAGTCCAAAGACGAGCTTCTGAAACTCGTCGAACTTACCTATGATTTCATCACTTCAGGCGGGGGGCACGGTGGAGTAGTGGTCTCCACCGTGCGTCTGCCATTGCACTCGTCGTAAAAGCGGATTCCAAGGGTAGGGAGCTTTTTCGGAGGCCTCTGCGCAACAGGCGCATACCTCCCATCACC
>JABAJZ010013966.1:0-10642 GCA_018857265.1 Termitomyces sp. T32_za158 | reverse complement strand
TGTATCACGTGTCAGAGGACAAGAATTTACTTTGTCAGCAACCAAATCTGTTCAAACTCCGCGTCCTCCACGAAATATGGTGCGGGACACTTAGTCACCGCTACTTTTGAACAAAAAAAGTGACTCCTTATATAATCATCCAATTTCTTATCCCTCTTGGGAAAATGCTTATTTTCATGAAAGGAATCAAATCCCAAGAGCGATTTTCAAAATTCTCAAAATTGATGGAGATAGATTTTTTTATCGAGCTCAATTCCGCCGCTCCTTCCATATATAGTAATTTTAGACGTCAAGTGCTACTCCAATGCATCAGAAACCCTTCTGTGAGAGGTATAACGTGTTGAACTGAATTTTTTGACTTGAATTTGTGCTTCTTTTGCCCCAAGGCCTTGCCTATATGCATCCATCCATCGTTTCATCCTGTGTTCCACCAGTCCAACGAGTGCATTCAATGTCCCTCAGGCAGTCAATCTCCTGATTGACGTGACTGTCTAATGAATTGATCACATTGATTTCGGTTGCCTTCTTTCGAAGTCTGGCTTCGCGTGCCCGTGCAGCTGCTGCCTTCAGTGTTCTGTTGCGCCGAATCATAGAGAAATATGTTTTTTTTCTATTCTAACTACAACATGACACTTATGCTATCATTCATGGTCTGCCCTGGTCCGCCCCTGCCCATATTTAGAGGTCCGATTTTTTTGGTCGGCCGATTCCGCCGCTGTCCAAAAGTAGCGGTGACTAAGTGTCCCGCACCATAGGATATGTAGATGTTGGCGATGAGAAAGCGATAGTATACTCGTATGGTACCGTAAGCAATGTAAAGGCAGGAAGGCGATAAGTGCACACAGCCAAGTACAAGACTTAAGGCTTAGCGATGCGCTAAGTTGAAATCTGAACTCTAGAGTGAAGACTGTGGATCAATGGGGTGCGATTCAATGATTATCTACAACAAGATAGGTACAGTATTTATAGTCACCAGAAGGCTGTCGCCAACTGACAGGATGAAGGTATAATAGATGAAGCCCTGACCAGTAAATTGCCACAAGGTACGCCCGGTTGCTAACCTGATGCGGCATCTGCTAGTTGGCAAGGCACAAGTCTACATGTCAGACCATAAGTAGGTAAATGGCTGGTGAACTATACTCGAGCCAGGTCCCATCAAGTAACTCCTGTCTCAGGGAAATGGCATCAGTGATCAGGTACTGACCCAGGGTCACCAAGGGTAAGCAGCACGCTAGATGATACTAAGCGCTGATAGGGGTCGCCAACCCTTGATGTACCAATATTCAGTGTTGCAGAGCCTAGTAACTGTTGGTCGATTGGCTGCTGATGGCATTGTGCATTATTCCATGTCCCATGATTGTCCACATGACTGGCCCCATGTGTTCAATCAGGTGTGCTAGCGTGTGAGCTGTCCTGTGACTGGCACATTGCATCTTGAGTCACATACCATCACCAAACAAGAGTCAACAGAAGTGCTAGGATCCAGCGTTGGGGCACTCAGCCCAGCCATGGGCTTATCATCTCCCCCCAACTGAAATTTTGACTGTCCTCAGTCAACCTCGAAAGTCACGTGCATGGTCTGTGCGCCACCTGGTCTGTGCGCTAAAATCCCAGTATAAAGAGCCTAGCGATCAAGGTTGTACTCTGTCAAAATCCCTTGTGAGCAAGCGATTTCACACTAATCACGCTATGTCCTTGGGAGCTGCGTCCTCCTCTTCACCTGCGTCTTCTGCCTCCACCTTCATTGTGAAGGTGGATCTGTTTCTGGCACATATCAAGGAACTGGGGGTTGGCGCTCCCCAGCCTCTAGTCCTCAGTGAGCTGCAGCTGCTGGCGTGCTGGGAGACGCTAAAGTCGGCAGGGGTTGAGTGGAAGAGGCAGGGTGAGCTGTTGGCGTGGTGTCAGGTGTGGCAGGTCAAGCATTTGGGTGCGGAGTGGCTGGTGCTGTTTGAGACGTTGTTGGTAAGTGTCATTTTCCTTCCTTGGCGACTTGCCCTAACCCTTAGTGCAGATCCCCTCAGTCCCAGACCGTTTGCTGCCAGAAGAGATGGCGGACATCCTGGGTGAGGAGTCTATGGTGGTAAGCAGCGCTGCTTCTTCTGGGTAAGTCGCCAGTAACCCCTGCCTGACTTAGCTCTTTTCTGAACTTTCCCCTGCTAGTCACCAACAGTTGGCAGCTAAAATAGCATCCGGCGAGGCTGATCTGCAACGGGCAGCAGGTGTAGTGATTGATGAGGCAAAGGGGAAGATGACGGTGGCACCTGCACAGCGGCATGCGTACAAGATGTTGAAAGGCGCGGTAAGTCCTTCATTCCTTGTGTTAGCGACTCCTGCTGATTTGGTGACAGTGCAACCGGTGCTGGGCTGAAAACAATCCCGAGGGGTGCTGGTTCCCGGCTGGTGTCCTGCCTTGCCTTTGCTGTGACTCACTGAAGAAGCCTTGTATGTACAATGGCCTCAAGTCTCAGGAGTGCAGCAAGGCCGTCAAGGCCGTCAAGAGGACCTTCCAGAAAGCGGTCTTGGTTTGGCGGGCTTGCGACTTTGTGGAGGCACAGCAGGCGGTGAAGGCGACAGGCAAAGCGCCAGTCATTAGCGACCTGGGCCTGGTGCTCCCAACGGGACAAGGTGTGGAGTCAGTAAGTACAGTGGTGGAGGAAGAAGTCAAGGCGCCCTCTTCCCAACTCAAGGATAAGGGGAAAGGCAAGGCCGTCACTAAAGGCGACGACGGGGAGAAGGCGAGGAAGCGGGAACAGCCTCTTACTGGCAACCGTGGAGCGCCATGCAAGCGCCAGGCGCTGGATGAGTTTGGTGCTGGACCTAGCGGCCACCGGTAAGTTGCCTTCTGGTTTCTTTGTTAGTTGTCGCTAATCCATAACTTGGCATAGTGACCCTAGCGCTGCCCCTTCTGCAGGAGGCCGGCTGGAAGTCGTGGTGCCTGCCCCTGCCTGGCGCCCAGTGCAAGATTGGGAGTGCCAGCTGGCAGCAGCTTGGAAGGTGGTGGAGGAGGACAGGGCGGCAAAGGCAAAGGCAGAAAAGGAGAGGAAGGGTGAGGAGAAGGCCAAGGAGAAGGAGGGTGAGGAGAAGGCCGCTGAAGCTCCCCCGACAGGAACTCCCGCCCCCCATGTATCAGTCCGCCAGATACCTGTGCTGACGCCTTGCGTAACTGCTGAAGACTTCACCTGGCTTGGTGAAGACCTCGAGAACCCGGTCTCTGCGTTTGCCTCCCCTTCCAATCTAGAGGTGCTAATCAAACGGGAGCTGGTGGCGGTAGATACAGAGATGGCAGAGCTGCGGGCCCATAGGTGGAACTTGACTCGTAGCGTGGAGATCCTACTGTGCTACCAGGAGGACTGCGAGGTGGCAATAGCATGGCAGGAGCGCAACAACGTCTAGCGCCTGCCGCTCGCCTTCCCCAACTGCCTGCTGGCGCCCCTGGACGCTAAAATGTAAATAGAAATTTTGTCATACATAGCTTGATTCTCGGAAGGATGGTTTTGGACTTGTGTTTTGGTGTGACTTGTAAGGAACATAGTAAGAAAAGGTAAGCAAAAGGTGATGTAAGAAGATTTTAGAAGGAAGAGGTGAGACATAATTAATAGAGGACTTAGCGGGTTTAGTTCCCTTAGCGACTTTTGGGTTTTTAAGGGAACGCTCAGTAAATTATCATAGCATAAAACCCTTGGAGGAGAGTTGCACAAGGCAGCTGGCGACTGGAGTTGCTAGCACTGCGTCTTCTTGTAGCAAAAGAGTCTGTAGAGAGATGATATCTGTAAAAGTATAGTAAAGGAAATGAGTCCAGAAATATCAGTAATATGGGAAAAGTTGCTTAGCGCCAGGAGATTGGCACTCCTAGTTGCTATCTTCTATAGGCTCCTCTATGGGCGGCAAATCGTCGTCGTCCAACAATTCTGTTTCTTCTAACTCCCGGAGCTTGGCAGTATCAATGTCCAGTGCCTCGAGCGGCAAGAGAATGTGATCACGCGCCAAGTAAGGCAAGAGGCGGAAGGCGGTGACTGAACAATGGAGCACTGACCCATCTAGTTCACAAAGGATGTAAGCGCCACTGCAGTTGCGTGAAATAACTACCAAAGGCCCCAAGTAGCGTGGGCGCATCTTTTTGTTGTGAGTCGTCTCGATCTTGGAGTTGCGCATGAGTACTAGCTGATATAGGATTATGCAGATTAGACTGGCTTATTACTGGTATCGACTCGTCGATTTGTTTCTGTTTTCTGCGGGGTTTCCCTGCTGACGACGCACTCCTCTTTGTGCAGCGTTTTTGGACGATGTGCAATAGCCCATGGCGAACAAGTATGTATTAGGATGAACAGTGAATACATTGATACACAGAATATACAGTGGACATGAGAAATTTGGCATGGCCGCTAACTCTAAGCGCGAAACAAAAAGCCGTTACGCCGGACCAGCGGACTTTGAATCGAGAAAATAGTTCAAATATGGCAATGACCACGAACACTGTAACCCATTCTGCTGTTATGGACCTATTGTAGCAATGTGAGTTGTCTATATAAAATTACACGCGTATATCGCTAATTGCTGTGATCAGTTGACGTTCCACGTACCTGGCGTTGCTAAACCATGTGGACGAGAAAAAATCCAGTTCCAAAGCTTGTATACCATGCACGATGTGTAGCATCGATCCCCAAATTTCCAATGATATATCGCCGCAAGGCAGTGATTATCAGGACGCTTGATCCAGAGCGTCTTCAAACCAGCGATTTTCTCGACTTCTCCAATTTACTGAGAGGCAGGATTATCGCAGGGTGTGAAGATGGGCGTCAAATCAGAGGAAGTGTCGGTTACTCGATAGGTCTACGTTTTCCGTCGAAGACTCAGGGATTTTTGTACTATCGTCGCGACCCAAACCTCCCACCTTCGACTGGGGAAATTCGCTTCCGAGTCACAGAATCTGCCGACCCGACATATTTTCACAACGGCACTGACCTCATGAGGGCAGACGGTGCATTGCCGTGGTCTGTATCCCTCGCAATTTTGGAGCATGCTCCCCTCAAGGAACTAGTATGTCAGGATCATGATATTCCAGCAGAAATCTGGCGCCACAAAAAGAAATTCTTACTGTCTTATTTGGAGCAGCCTTTTGTTATAAAGTTGGAACAGCCGGTGACTTTGACTGTGCTTGATTCTCAGTTTCACACTAGTAAGCGCGTATTACTCCCGATTCCCGGGAAGTACAAACAGTCAGTGTACAAAGGTAGATGCCCTGATCAATAGGCAATAATTAGCTCTGACAGTGTATAGGAAAATTACTGGTTCGATTTGAACAGGCATCACTAGCCGAGCAGGGTACCTCCATTGTCATGCGCGTCCTCAAAGTTCTAGAACCTATACAACCGTTGGTCAAAGATGCTGCTCTGCTTCAACCCGTTCCAGAAGCAGGTTCTTTGCTCAAGGTCTCGAAATTGGGCCAAACGCGAACTGTGATATTCAAAGATTCATGTTTTAGACATCTTTCGAGTATCACAGCAAGTTCATCTGAGTTTGTAACTGTCATCTTATCTAATGTCTCTTATACTTAACCAACTTCTTCCACCAGGCCCTCTAACCTCACTTCCACGACAAAGGCAGCTTTTCATAAGTTGGCAAGAACCATTGGTACATTAGATCCACATCGCCTGAACGCCTCAGATTTTATCAACATGTCAAACCATGCACGAGTCCGACTATATATGCGCGATGACCCGCAAACGCGCGGCGAAATCCTCTACATTAATCAAGGCCGTTCATCTCTCTCATTCCCAGAAAATACACAAGGATTTCTGTACCTGTGGCACAAACTTGGTCTACCACCTTCTAGTGCCCAAATTCGATTTCGACTAACGTCATCTGATGACCCGACGGAATTTGAGAAAGGAACTGATTTCTTTGATCCCTGTGGCCAGCCGTGGAATATCGATGTATGGCAGCTGGCTCGCACATTCTACGCTCCTCTGAAGGCCCAGCTGGATCGCGATGGCTATACGGAAATAACAAAAGCTATATCGAGACTTCCTCCAGCTGAAGCTCCATACTACAAACGGATACTATATTACTTGGAACAACCGTTTGTTATAGACATGGCTACTGACTCAATCACCGTTTTCTTCCTGGTCCGTGATAAGGTCATCTTCTCGTACTTCGCCTACTCTTCCCTTCTTACCGGGAAGATCAGATCTCACACTGGTATATATGCATTTGCCTTCGAGACTCGTCTATATGCTTACAGCTAATGCTCTTTTCAGGACGACTTGTCGTGCGCTTTGAGCGATCGACGTTCCCGGAACACTCCAAAGGCAATTTTGTCGTCCTGCGGCTATTGAAAACACTCGACCCCGTCAAGTCCATTGATCCTTCCTATGATGGGGACTTTACTGTACCTCAAGTAGGACAACTGCTCACAAGGACGGGTCGTCGCTTGCTTTCCTACCAACTCGACAGGAGACCCAGCCTTGTCGGAATTGGTGATTTACCCAGTGTGCCAGATGATGAGCCAGACCTGTAAGTGAGCTTGAACCTCGAGGGAGCATTGCCTGATCGTCTCTGTTTTGCAGTGATTCTTTTAGATGACATTCGAGATAGATGCTCTTTCCCGACCCATTGGTCACATGCACAAATCGTTGAGCTATCGTTTGTTCCCTCTGAGCATGAATCTGTGCGGACCAGATCTAGCTGAGGGTCGCAAGACTCATCGCCGCTGCAGATGAATGCCTCTGATTACGCCTCTGATTACGATTGATTGTAGAGTGGTGCAGAGGACTCAAAACCTGTGCGACGATGGACCTGACAAAGGTCTAATAAAACTGGGTCTTGCATTTGTGAGTTACTGTGTTACAAATCAAAGCTTAAGTAAACGTTACACGACGGCGGCCCATCATGCATCATGAGTGACTCGGAGAGATGATGACTAGTCAAGTCTGGTCAGCCCCGTCGAAAGGCAGCAAGTGAGGTAGGTTCATCACAATCCACGATACAGATTCAGATAAAGTGCAGCTACTCGGTGCTCAGCATAAATCCTACAAAAGCGCATGCCATTGACATGGTCGATTTGATTTCCATTAAAACGAAATTCCTGCCTGCCTGCCCGCGCGCTGGGAATCGGACACTGCACTGTGATGCGATGCGATGCGATGCAGTACAGACATCCATGTAGAACGTATAAATATTGGAATAGATAAAATTGTGAATGTAAACTACCTGGGATGCCCGAGGTTGAGAAGTATATAGGAGGGAGAGGGGCTTCATACTGCGGCAACATCTTCATCCAAAGAAAAAGTATACGGGGGTCTTGATTATCTATGGATTCTTTACCAGACTCAACTGAACTGGCGAGCAGAACGACTTGGAGAATGCATCTTGCACATCGTGACACCTGACTGTAAGTACGTAGGGATGGGTGCCAATGGACGAATCCTCAGAGACGCGTGATGTAATGTGATGTAATAGTGTGGGCGCAGGCCTCGTAAATCGAGGCAGCGCGTGCAGTGAGACGACAGAACGGGGGTCACAAAGACAACGAGACGTGGATGAAGTTCAAAACGCGCCCGAACCAGCCCCCATGTCATCACTCACGGTGCATAGTCTCCATTTGTCACGCAGATGCTGCCCGTGACTAGGAGGTGCCACCAGTGGTAACCTCAGGCGGTGACTGATCTTAGTAGACGATAGCCCTAGGAACCCACATCGAAGACGATGGAGGCGTAGATGACGGACCTCTAATCACCACAACCGCGCGTGTTTCACCTCTTCATGGTATCGTCTGGACGCGACGACAAAAGCAAAGACAACGACTACGAGGATGGCAGTGATGGCTGCGAGTGCTGGAGAGACGCGGGCGGGAGGGAACTGGTTCTGCGTGAGCAGGGTTTGCACGAGAAAATAGCGGCGCACGCCTGTGATGAGCGGTGAGCTATGAGTGACAAGTAGATGCCTGGGACACACACCGACTGCGAGGACTACGAGGGCGACAGCGACGAGTGTGGCGCCGAGGGGGCGGGCGGCGCGGGCCGGCGCTGTGGTAGGTGGGATGGCAAAGAACTGGACGAGGGGAAAGGAACATGACGCAGAAGACAAGGGGTAAGTCAAACCGGGTGGAGGCTATTAAAATCGTGCGGCGTGTTGTACGATATTGCGCAACGTAGGGTCCACTGATGATCAGATCTCTGGACGCGTCACAGAGCAGCAGCGCATGGACTTCATCCTCAACACCAGTTGCATAGAAGCGACAGAGTCTATGCTCCCTCTGCTCTACCCTTGGCCTAATGCATTATTTCGATAGGCTCATGACTCGATGTAAGCAGTCGTGTCAAGGCTTGCCGATGTACAGGTGTTGGCACGTTGAAAATAATGTCTGAATGCAGCATTTTCTACATCTGGGCGTGCAAGCTACGTAGCGTTGTCATAAGTCTTAGTAGTAGATAATTATAAGTACATAATGTGTTGCCAATGTGTTCAAAATTTCATGAAAAAAGATGCTCGGACTTCGATCCGACGGTAAAGGGTTTTTCCCGCGAAGAAAAGCCGCATGAAGAACATATATTCGAACTACAGGGTTGCCCGATTCTTTACCTGTCATAAGAAAAACAGAGCAAGGCGTTGTGATATGTAGCCATGTACAAGAAACAGATCAGCTAAGCGACATAGCAAGTCAATTCCATGCAAAGTGTTTAGCCGCTAATATGTACTACAGCGGATATGTACGGAATCCGGATCACGCACGCATCCGAGAGTTAATGCAAATGCATCACGGCTAACAAAGGCCGCTTCACCACTAGAAAACAAGATGTACACAATTTACGCGATTTTTTCCTCGTTTCACTCCGTTAGTCACTGAGTATTCAAGAGATAATGCTTACCCTTCAATTCGCTTTGGCCGCGTTCACTGCAGGTACACTACTCTACACTCTGTGGGTTACCACCCTTACTCATGTACACCTAGCTGCCGTGGCACAAACTTCTCTTTTCATTCCCGGTTTCGATCCTCAGCCCATCAGTGCAGACATTTTGGGGGTTGACGCACAAGGTCGCACAACATGGGCTTTGCACCAAGGAGCCCTCACCGACACATTTGAAGAGCCTTCATTCCCCGGGACTGGTACGTTTCATCGTCAATCTCAATTCATCGTGGAACTGTCTCTAAAGTCTTTTCAAATCTCAAGCTACCCTGGTAGAAGGTGCAAATGACGCGTTCTTTACCTATGCTGATCCGTCCGGTTTGTTCACCGTGGGCACTGAATGTACGCTGTCGGGTGGTCTTGCCATTTGTTCTGCTACCGTTAGTGGCGAACCTGCAACGGAATCAGATACCGCCAATTTCATCAACGTCCAAGTTGGCACGACTGCTGTTCTGACCTCGCCCATTGTGACCGTACCCACCGCAACCTCCAACGTCTCGCCACAGTCTTCCTCTGAGACGGATACTTCCGCTCAAACTTCCAAGAATACAGCTTCAACCCCCAGTCCTACCCAGTCTTCCAATGCCTTCGTTAATCTCCCTCACATCATTCTCGGCTCTATCGCTTCTGCTGCAATTGTTGCTCTGGCCCTCTAATACTCAATGGGCTGTAACATCAATTTTGAACTGGACTGTGGACTTCGGATGATCGGTATGGACGCAACTAAAGCAAATTGTCGTTGACTCATCTGAAATGAAGTCAGTTGCTACGTATGAGGATTATTTTGATGCAAATCAGACTTCTTGCATGATACCCAGACGGCTTAATGTGTCAGTTGAACAACTGATACATTCACCTACCTTGAAAAACATTGAATTTAGATGGCCTGCTAAAGGATATGGAAACATTTGTGAGTATGACTTGAATGACTTGAAGTTTTTGAATCCACTCCTAAGATATCTTTATGTCGGCGCGAATGTCTAACTGCAAATTACTCGTAGTCTTCAACTGCGCACATTAGACTTCTGCCTGGGAAAAATGTACCACTCAACTTAAGCATGAATATGAACTTCTGGATGTGCAATTCTGATCCCTTCCCCTGGAACATCAGCAGTGCGATGGATGGTCGTGCAAAGTTCATGGAAGTGATCCAATCTAAAAGGCTTGTGAAATCTGCATCTCATCTCGTCTACAATCCAGAGGCTGGATGAAAGTTATTATACAGTGCCAAACGCTCAAAATAGACATCTCGTGACCTGTTATTTTGGGATAGCATCTCCTCCTACAAAACTCATTTTTTTGCCTTGAAACTCTTGGAATAGACTCCTCTGAAGAATGGCTTTCAAGTGAACGTAACAAATTTTCTCAGCATTAAGTTTGAATTTTTTTTTTCATCTGAAAGTGGACTTGGACCCTTTTTTTCCTTATTGGGTTATCTAATCTACTGATTTATCTTATCATTATCCTTAACTAGCATTACAAACGTCGAGCACAATCTAATTAATGAGCTACACTCATCATGATTACAGCCCCAATTTTATGGCGTGAATGGCTTTGCTGGCTGGTATTAAAGGTCAGCTTATCCATATCAAAAAGTATGAAACCCAATGTACTCACAGGATTGATCCTTGTGCTCCAGACTCGAACTCGAAGATAACGGCATCCTCAAATCAAATCCTATAACGTCCTCCATTCCATCACCCCTCATCCATCTTCCCAGCCATCCAATGCCAGTG
>JABAJZ010013965.1:0-10662 GCA_018857265.1 Termitomyces sp. T32_za158 | reverse complement strand
GTCACTCCAGTAGAAAATTGGACTTCTTTCGAGTCATCCCCGAACGGGATACTAATTCCCACCCAAATTGAGACATCGCCTAATTCACCAGTCCCTTCGAGCACGACCTCCTTCTTTAGTCAACCCGGATCCCCTGTCAACGCCTACTTACCTCGTCCAGCCTCTACATTCTCAATCTTTTCATCATCGACTCTTTCGCAACAGCCCAATGCCAAACCAATAATCCCAGTGTCTGGGACTACAACTGCGAATGAGCTTGTCGAGTATCTTGATCACCATAAAATCCTTCTACTCGATGTTCGAAACAGATCTGAATTCTATCAGGGACATATTGAATACAAGGGTGCTGCCATAGCTTGCGTTGAACCTTCGATTTTTCGGGACGAAAAGTATGTCCAAGCGAGTCATCTTCTAAATCGACGGCTAATGATGCTGCACAGCCTAACGATCTCGGAGCTCGAACGAGCTATGGCGAATGCGCCATCAGGAGAAAGATCTGTCTTCTCAAACCGCGACAAGTTTGAGATTGTAGTGATCTATGATAATCACTCCAAGGATCTCGGCGCCAGTAATACGCCATTATCGATACTTAATCGCCTCATTGCCACGGCACGTACCTCTCAAAAACTTCTCAAAAGGCAACCGATGCTTCTTGTTGGCGGTTACAATGCGTGGCAGCGCACTTTTGACTCCTCGGACCTCTCAAGCTCAATTTTTTCAGATAATGCGTCATCGATGCCTAGCTCCCCACCTCTGAGCAGGACCGCGTCGAAAAACCCATTTTATCGAAATGGTTTTGCTTCACCTCCCTCATCATACGGCCAAGTTTCTACACCTGATCAGACTTCAAATAACACGCCCATTCATAGCCCGCCACCATCGCTAGATAATGGTTTTGGTCCTATAAGGTCTGTGTCAGAATTATGTTTCTTGCCTTGTCTTTACTTTGTCTTTCCAGGTTTCCTGCGGAAACATCACCCAACCCTCACGCTTCGGGCAGCGGGGTTGCACGCCGGCCGGCTATTGGACGCCACTCTTCTTCCTCGTCTGTAACAGGAAGTAGTGAATATGTAGATCCACTAGTTGTATCCACGAAGTTCCAACTAACTTGTTATTGCTTTAGCCCTTCTCCCCTGTCACCCCTCAAAGTGGTCTCTCATCTCCATTTTTTTACCCTTCACTGACACCAACCTCTGAAATTGCGTCACTCCCTCCAGCATCAATAAAATCTCTCCAGTTGTCCCGCAAACCAACGGACTACGTCGACCCGTCACAAGAAGCCATATCTGTTCTTCGTTTGCGTACCCAGATAGCGTATCCTCCACTAGATTCGTCAATGCCACAACCACCGCCTCCGGTAGCACCACCGACGCTCGAGCGACAAGATCCTCGACCTCGATTGTCCGCGGCCACCACCCCAGTTGTGACGCCCGGGGTGCTCAGGATGCCGTCCATATCTGTATTCCCCATCTACTACTGGGCAGAATCGGCAAGCCCCGTTTGCGGGCTTCATAATCTCGGCAATACATGCTACATGAATGCGACACTGCAGTGCCTCTATGCTACGGTACCTTTCATGAATTTTTTCAAGCGTAGGTATCTAAATACATCGAGACTTTGTATTATTAATGTCGGTTCATGGCGCACAGATTACCAATGGCAGCATTCCATCAACATGGTCAATCCTTTGGGGTCAAAGGGTCTTGTTGCGAAGACCTTCGAATCGCTTTTGAAAGATATGTGGACAAAGAAAGAGTCCAACGTTAGAGAGAAGCTCATGAGATGTTTGGTGAGCACTGAGTTGTCTTTGTCTAAGTTCATTCTCATCGACCTCTCTTCTATCAATGACTCCAGACGGTAGTTCGAACGAAGGATAGACAGTACGAAGGCTATAATCAACATGACTCTCAGGAATTCCTCACGTTCCTTTTGGATAAAATACACGAAGACCTGAACCGGATATTGACCAAGCCGACTGAACCACCACTCACTCCGGAACAAGAATATGCAATGGAATTGCGAGACTCCCGGACAGCCATCGATGAGGAATGGAGTAGATGGCGGAATTCAAATGATAGTATCATTGTCGATCTCTTCCAAGGCCAGTTCAGGAATCGGCTTCAGTGCTCTATTTGTCAAAGGGTTCGTGAATATTGTCAGCGACATCTGGGTACTATTTTGTTGAACATCTATGAACACAGACTTCGACGACGTACAATGCATTCTCTATCCTCCAGTTATCAATCCCTTCGCATTCGCGGGGTACCATACATCTACAAGACTGTCTTGATAGTCTTTTCCGCACAGAAGAGTTAAAGGGAGATAATCGTTGGTGAGTTGTGTTCTCGTCCAACCATGTCCTCCCTCAAGTCAAGTTATACCTAGGGACTGTCCCGGGTGTAAAACGAAGCGAAATGCTACAAAATGTCTCAGCTTGGCACGTCTGCCACCCATATTGGTGATTCACCTCAAACGATTTCAGACAAGTGGCAATAGTGCGGGAAAAATAGACACTTTTGTTCATTGTCCAACAAGACATCTGGAATTTCGTGCCTCTCCTGAAATGCCTGATGAGCCACGTGGCGGTCCAAGTGGAGACCCGCGGACACAGGTGGGACCCTACAAGTACGAGCTTTATGCCGTGACCAACCATCGAGGGCAGCTGAACTCAGGGCACTGTAAGCCCTCGGCTTCATAAAGTTTCGTCGTTACTCATACCCGACAGATACCGCTCATGTCCAGTCTTTCGGAGATTGGTATCACATAAGTGACTTGAATATCTCGAGACTCACGAGCCCAGTCGTGGTGAGTCTCGTCAGCATCTAAAACTCCACCTATCTTGACAATTTTACAGACCAATGAAGCTTATGTTCTCTTCTACAAGAGGGTGAATAAATAGATGGATTCGATGTTTTACTTCCACTGTTCTCGGACAGATCTATTGATGGTGTATTGCTGTTGATATCATTGTATTTTAGACACTTTGCATTACCCAGGATGTAATTTTATCACCCTAATAGCTATACCATTGTTTGTCTGTACTCGTAATCATCTCCATTGACATAATGGATTACAGAGCATTACTATCTAAGTATTCAGTCACTGCGCTATTTCCTCGAAATAAACATTCAGGTCTGCGACATGGTCGAATGGTGCAATGGCACCAACGTAGCCATCAGGGCGGACGATAACCACTGCGCCCTGACCCTCAATCCCGTATTTTACATACGCGTTTCCGCCTCCAAATCGCGTCGGCTTATCAACAAAGAATCTATCGAAGAGACAGTTAGATTTTTTGCATCTGATTTGTGAAGGAAGTAAAACCCACTTCGACCAATGAGACCGAAGAAGCTCGGGCACATCAGTATATAGTATGTTGTCATTGTTCGAGGCGATAGAAATTATATCGAACGCGGTACTGTTAGGAGAGTAACGCTTCAAGAAACCGTTTTCCGCCCCCATATCCGCCACAAGTTTTTCCACATTAGCTCTCTGATCAGCATCAGATATGTCGCCAGTGAAAACGAGGACCTTGAATCGGGTATCTGAAGGTAACAGATCCTGGAGCTCATATTGACGGCCGTCGGCAACTCGAGTCACCCGTTGAGCAGGTACTCGCTTGCCTATGACTAGGCCCCTGGCTGCAGCTTGGTGGTCGATATGTACAATTGCCGATTTTTGATAACAAATATCAATACCACTGGTAAAGCCACTGAATTTGCGAAATGCACTACGTAACTGGATCAATACTATTCGGAGACAGGAATATGATGATGATGTACCGTATGAAATCCGATGCGGAATTGCCGTCATGGCTCTCGTCAGACGTGATTGTCCCAGAGAACATCTTTGCGAATTGCTTGTCAAAGTTTATTAAATCTTGCGCATATTTCTTTCTTTCTAGCTCGTACTGATCGTCGCGCATGTCAAAAATTAGGGCAAAAAGAATGTTGATCAAAGGTATGCAATACTCACCGTTTTGAGCAACGATGGTTTTGCCCAGCCTCTGATAACATGCACCAACTTCCACGCTTGGAGTACATGAAAATAAGTTATACCAAGGAAAAGCAAATTACACACCAAGATTGTGCGTGTCGTTCATGCTTGCGTTCATGCCCTGGCCTGTCCAGACATGGTCAATATTGTCCTGTTGCCGTGGATAATGATGTCTATGCACCTGCTTTAGGCGAATGTGTGTGGCAAGCATCACCTGCAATGAATACGCGCTCATCGACGGAGTAGCTGGTAGCTACACGTTGTCCGACTGGAAGGTGTCAAGACGTGTCCCCAAAACCACGGCAAATAACCTACTTCTGTAGATTGTCCACCATTCAATAGATTTTGGCTGCTCGATGGTGTAAGGCGCCATCGATTTCCGGGCAACCTGGAGTCAAGATCAGACGACTATCTTTTCCAGGTTCAGGAAACAACCAACTTCTAGCAGCTTTTCAGGCCCCATCTGATCCTTGTCAACGCGTCCATTTGTGACACTGACCGCTTCTCCACTTTCCAGTTGAATGTACAGCCGAACTTTGTCCTCTTCGCGTGGGATCACCATACACGACCCATAATTAGAATGAATAGCGCATCTATTGCGAATATCTGGGAAGTTGGTATCGATTACCCCGTCGACAACACCCCAAACGTAGTCTGTTTGTTCGCCTTCCATGTCGATATTGAACGACTTTCTGACCCATGAATGAGCTCCTGGAATAAAAACTTTGGTAAACGGCCGGATTCCGGTGGTGTATGCTTACCATCTCCCCCGATCACGTACTTCGCATGAACGACCTCGGAATCAGCATGGCCTTCGAGCGCGTCCAGGTGCTTGAGCACTACCTATTGGACGAAATCGATGAGAGAGTGCTAGTAATTTCTGGAATTTGAAACGTACACGAACGGGGTAGGCATCAGGGTCAGCCGAGTGTTTCTCAGTCCGCAAGATCTGGATGGAGACCGGTGATACTGGGCGGCTAACTTCTATTCCATATTTCTTCATCGAATCCAGGAATAGTTCCTCAATTGCACCTTGATTTAGTGTCGCCTGCAAACGTAGAATACAGCTCGAGGGTCGAGACAAAGGACATTCTACCACGTACCTCAAATGGGTAAGGCGTTGTCTCATCTTGAATATCCTGGATCCTTTTTGTCAACTTTGAGACTTTAGAAACGGCCTCTTTCTGCAAGAAAACTCAGGCAGACCTCGATCCCGCCAGTTTTTGGGTTTGGGTTGTAAAAAGCCTGTTAGCAAAAGTAAGTCATCGCCGAACTTATAAGGCACTTATACCAAGTTAACTTACGACTTGGTGTAGTTGATTAGCTTGTTCTAAGAATCTGTCTGCTAAACCGTAGCTCTAGTCTATGACTGAGTAGCATACACGGATAGAACGTTACTATCTTACCTGCAGGACTTCCATGGTCCTTGGCATAATCCCATCTGCTTGACCAGCAGCAACTTTGACAGGACTATATCAAGAATGTCAGGGACTTTAACGACTTGATCATTTCAATGCAATTGACCGTTTGTCCACGATGCGGACGCCAATTCCTGCTTTTGCAAGCGCGTTACACGCCATGAGGCCAGCTGGACCAGCTCCAATGACGAGGACATCAATATCCGAAGTCTTGGCAGTACTGATAGGCATCAGGGCGAAAAACTATGAGCAGGTATAGGAGAAGTGTGTATAACGGACCAATTGTTAGAGCCATTGAGTATTCGAGTCGCATTTATATGACAGCCGGTGTCATAGCTATTATTTAGCTGACCAAAGACAAGTGCTGATATCAAATCATCGACTGTATTGACGCGATCAGCTAGCATAAGTGTGCTTTCCATAACAAGTGATTCAACGACACGAGATGCTCATGACCATGATGTCCATGGCTTCGAATGTCTAAATCCGGTAGCAATACAGCTTTGAGCTTGAGTACACGAGGGAAAGGACACGGCCGAGTGAAACTCTGTGATATGTAGATTACACATGTTCCAGAGAAAAAGGGGAAGATGCCGCCGTGTGAGATCACAAGAGAATTATACTGTCGCAAGCCCTTATACCGTGACGGAAGTCCAAAAACCACGGGTCTGAGATTTTCTACAAGCGTTTGAATCGAGCTGTGGAGATTGAACGCTAAAAGAGACCCCTACGTGTCTGGTGCTTTGCGATGCCTGCTGTTCTTGTTACAGATGAACACTAGTTTGGCTCCAATGAGCTTGATTCGGCGAGCTGTCCACTGCAATGTCATCAAACTGTTCGACCGACTTGTTCATTACCTGGCTATTCTATTGCGTAGACTTTAATAAGTACCTGTACGTCGGCGGTTTGTCGGAGGCGATGTGTAGTTGGTGGCATGGAGCTCACTTGGCGGCCGTGCCTTGTGACAATCGTGGAGTCAGCTGGGCGACAGTCAAATTGCCTTTGGTGTCATCCCGAAGAGTCCAAGTTCTAAACACCTGATCATCACAACAATACCGGCTAACTAGGCATATTGATATCCCCCCCATCAACATGCCTAACAAGCCAGGAACTCGCTACAGCCTGCGGCCGCCAATATCGATGGTTAATTATTGCTATATCCCCCTTCTAGATGTACAAGTCCCGTGCCTACTGTACCCCGCCATCAACAGCCATCATCGATGCATCATCCCGACCTCCCGCCATCATTCCCCTCCCTTCCAAACAAGACCACATGTTTGTCATCATGCCCCGCCCTCCCCGCCGCCATCACATCGTTGGTCATCATTTTCCGCGCCTCTCTTCCGCATCATTCTGCAAATCTACACTCCCACGGTCTCTCATCACATCGTTCCATAATATCTCATACGTCAATACATCTATCTTCCTTACATATACTCTTTACACTATGGGTAGGCAGAGGGGTACTGGAATCTCTCGCCATGTTAGAATGCGCAACCTAGATCTGCCTACCAAGAAGATTCACAACAATAGGTATGGAATTTCTGCCCTTCGAAGGGAACGAGAGCGCGCCCATGAACGATACGAGCAGAACATACAAGGTGAGTGTTCAGTGGTCTTCTTCCGCCGTTGAGCATGTTCATTGGCTCCAGGCCTGGGCGGTGAAAGTCTTCGAGTTCTTGCTGAGATTCAGGGCAACACATCGCTTGACCCTGATACCGAAATGAATGATGCGGCGCCCGAATCAAATGACTGGGAAGATGTCATACCCGATGTCCCTGAGGAATCACTAGCATATGCCGCAAGGGATATGTTAGATAGTAGGTCCGTGTCTGCGCTCACCTTCTGGACAACACTGAATCTACTGATGCACAGGTTCCATCGACGATATCATGTTGACAATCGCACTTGGCGTCAAAGACTCCAGCGCCTTCGGAGCAATTGGGAACCCCTCATGGAGGCCTTGGCAGATGCCTACCTCGCCTGGAAATATGCCAAGGACCACGCGGCACCGATCTTGGCATCCGACTCTGCATCAATTGATGTTCCGAGCTATGATTTCACCATTGATGTCATTGACATCTATAACCTTGACATTTCAGCAACCATTCATCGAACAGAAGACTGTAAGACCGCCACAGCCCTTGTCTTACATGGATACCTTGGCACTACACCGGAGCAACCCTCCTTTGCCATGTCCCTCCGCACCTTAGAATTGTACTATAGAATTCGAAGGCGTAAGCCTTCTTTCAGTATTGAAGCATTTGCAAAGGTAATTTGCGATTTATACAAGGTATGTACCTGCTTTTATATTGATGCATTAACTACATAATACTTAATACTTTGCAGATTCCATATCGTCGAAAGTATCGGGACATGCTTGCCGATGCGTTTGACGTTTATCTCCACATTCTCCGAATCATTGACACGCGAGTTGCCAAGGAACTCGGGCGCGACGGTGAGAATTGGAGGGTATTGAACGCGTGTCCTCCCTGTACCTACATGGTGAGTTTTTCATCAAGATCCGATTGGCACTGACATGTACATACTGACATGTGGTTGAAGTTGGAAGATGAACCACCCCTCCGATTTTCCCGCATGTTTGCAATTGACGGCAACAACTCGCTGAAGAGAGTCGCTATGCTTGGAGATCGACACGTCGGTGACACGAGGACCTTCGAGGACAGCAGCTATTATCTTAGCAGCGAATACGTCGATCAGTATGCAAACGAGGTCAAAAAGTCTGGCCCATCACCAGCATCAAACATTCCACCAGAACCCTCAACCGATGACAATGATGGTGCCTTGAACCCATCTCCTGATGACCCAATCAATGGACCTACCAATGGAGACCCGATCGATGGAGACCCAACCGATGGAGACCCGACTGATGGCCTACCACAAAACGCTGTCCATACGCCTTGCGCAGAAAACTGGAAGGCCGCTGCAAAAGAGTCAAACAAAAAGATGTGGGCTATTTTTGATGAAACGGGTATCTTTGCCAGTGCATGCCGTCACGGACTCATTCTGTGGATTGCTGATATGATACGATCCGGCGAATTGTATGTCTTATCTTGTGATTCTGAACCACTCGCTAACCGTCATCAATACAAATTTCAGGGCCAAGTACTCTTTAGCGGTGATCGCTAAGGCATTGGAAGTCTTGTTTCCAGGGTTTCTCACGGGGTATGACATAGGCTGTATTCTTGAAGGTACTATTGATCGCAGTTCCCTCGGCAAGTTGTTTCAAGAACGAGGATGTCATTGTTGCGTAAACGCATTCCACGGATACTCTCATAACTACTTGTGTCAGGTCCAGCACCATCCAAATGTCATTGAGGGCATGGGTCTAGAAGATCTCGAGACTCTTGAGCGCATTTTCAGTTCATCAAATCAAGTGGCCTCGGTGACGCGTTACATGTCAAAATACCGCCGGCGTGTATTTGTTGATCTCTTCTTTCGCCAGTGGGACGAAGACAAGTATGCCAACCTTGCCAATATGTTGTACAATAACTACAATCAAGCACTTCGGATTATCAATGTCGACAGACCTGAGCTTCAGCGCGCAATGGAGACATTTGAGGTTTGTGAAGGAGATCTTGAGAAATGGAGGCTCGAACAGAAAGTCTATTTCTCAACTTCTCTTGGTCAGGAGCCAGAGGGACATGTCCTCAAGATTGCGTACGTGGAACGTCTGCGAGAATTACGTCAAGCTGAGTGAGTGATCTTTGTTTATTCATTTATCTCAATATTTCTTATTTAAACAGGGAAAAATACAAATCTGCGAACAACCGTTTCATTGTCGCAACTCCTGATGATGCATCAAAGGATACCTATGCTTCAGCACTATCTGCCACTCGGAAGCGTGAAACAGAACGACGATATGCGGACGAACGCCGAGATCAGTTGACGCGTGACGTCACACTGCTTGAAGAAAAACTAGGAATCACTCGAGCACAGCGCTGGACATTCTCCTCGCCCGAGTTCCTTGAGATTTCCAAGTATATTTCACGAAGAAAGTATGAACAGGCTTTGGACAAGCTCCAAAAGCTTGTTATACAAAGACTCTTCGAGCTTCAAAAGATGAATCTTAGTTATACAGGTATTCATTTCATTTCTTTCATGTGTGATGTAAGCTGATTGTTTCCAAAAGCTTATAAAATGCGCACGCACATTGCCAAGTCCCTACAGACTCGCTGTCAGGCAATTAGAAATGCTGTCGCGACGTATAATAAATCAGCACTTGAATTGGACCCCCCACAACCTACCCTGGATTGGTCCCGCGTCTCCCACTACACCTTCCTGGAAGACTTTGCTCTTCTTCGTAACACGGATCGAGACATACGGGAGAAGCCGTGGGCAAAGCCTGTCATACGTGAGATGATCAAACAGGATCAAAAAGTCAAACGTGCTCAAGAAGAGATCATCCGTTGCAATGTTGAGGTTCGCCGACTCCATACGTCGATTCGCGATGAAGAAGTCTTCTTCTCCAAGCGACTTCCCGAAATTAAGGAGACTAATGGTCTTATCTATGGTGCTGTCGAGGAGTTTATCTTACGGCGACGACGTGTTAATGCTCAACTCTGCACGAGAATTTATCAGATTTATTCAATCAATGGCTTTACTGGAGTTCCCAAGCCTGGAGTCAAGAAAGGTTCCATGGTTACTGACCTTCCCGGTGATTCAAATCAAACTGTGGAGATAAGAGTTGACTCCGGGGAAGGTAGAGTGGAGATCGATGATCAAGTCCCACAAGACGAAGAAGACGATGATGATGCAATAGATGATTTCAATGGCATTGTGGATTTTGTAGGCAACTTATAATTGAATACTCGAGTATATATCTTTCAATGCTGTAATGAACATGATATGAAATCTGATATTGGTAAAGATTCTGTTCGAAGTTAGGTTCAGAGTATGATAAAGGTAAGATGATTTCAAGAGTTGGACTCAACGATTTTTATGACTTTGCAAGATTTCATATATACTTTGAGATTGGACTTACATATTTAAGAACTACTCATACAGCTTGAATTTTGTAGTATCTGAGGATGTACAATAAGAATTGGATATGATAATGATAAAGGTAAGACAATTTCACGAGTTGGACTCAACGATTCTTATGACTTTTCAAAATTTCAAATAGATTTTGAGATTAGCATTAAATATCTAAGAACTACTCATACAACTTGAATTTCATAGTATCTTAGGATGTACAATAAGAATTCCATCGATCGAGGTGTTGAAG
>JABAJZ010013964.1:0-10688 GCA_018857265.1 Termitomyces sp. T32_za158 | reverse complement strand
ACACTCGTCTTCCCCTCCGGTTTCACTTCGTTCCCCCGGTTATCGTCCCGGACCTTACAGGATCCCCGTTCGCATCGTCTCGCCTAGTTCCAGCACTCGCTCCCGAAGTCCCCCTCAGTGTAACTCGTCATTCGTCTTCGTTAAACCCGTCATCGTATCCCGGGACTCGTGTACTTCATCCCGGAACACTCTTTTCGCACCTTAGAACCCTTTCGCCACCCCGGACCACCCCGGACCCTCCCAGACCATCCTGGAGAACCACTCCCATTCGTCCCGGACTTTGCTCTCTGGCACTAGCGTGCGTGTATCTAGCTATATCTAGTTCGCATCCGTAAGCCCTTGCTTTGGAAGAAGCCCCCGAGGTCAGCGGTACCTGACAGTAGACCATACTGGTCATGCAGCAAATAACTACCAAAGGTAGTTGAAGTGGGCAACTCAGAAAATGGTCCCACAAAGTCCATACCAATAGAGTCCCATGGTTTCACTGAGACAGAAAGTGAATGTAGCTTCCCAGCTGGTTTCTGGTTTGAGGTCTTTGAACAATGACATGCTTCACATGTCGTGCAGAACTGATTCGTTTTCTTGGCCATTTGTGGCCACCAATATGATCAACACATGTATTTGAGCATCTTTTGATATCCAAAATGCCCAACAATGGTATGGGCTTGTTCCAGTATTATTGTGATTAATGATCTTTCCTATGGGACACAAAGCACCTTCACACCTGCAGGGCTCATCATATAAATGAGCTGCTGCTTGATGACAAAGCATGGATGCTTCTTTGGTTTGTCAAGTATCTTGACAAAGAAAGTATCTTTCAAGTATCCTAGCTGGATATGTGCGTGCAGTTGCATGTACGAGTCAATAGTTGCAGGGCTAGGATCAGAAATCTCGAGTGCCTGTTCAACTGTCAGGTTGTCCTCCCTAGATGATGAGTCTACTACTGGCCACACATTAGCCAGCTGTGCATCTACAAGACCTTGAGCTTCAAGGTCTCATATTTCCACTTGCTCTTCAAGCCAGTTGCTCTGGTGCAATTTGCAAGCCTGCATGGCTCAAATTTCTATGTGATATTCTGCTATTTCTTGGAACCGATGCAGGGGCAAGTCTTTGCCCTCAGGATCGATTTGTTTGTCCACTTGAACAAAGTCATGGATGTCATGAATGTCCTCACATGTATCACTTTTGAAATATCATGACAAAAAGTCCATGGCCTTATTCAGCTCTCTTTTGACATATGTTATGTCAGACTGGTATCACAACTGCTGCATCAGCAGTGCTTTGAAGTGATCAAACAAATCTGTGCTAAGATGCCAATTATCTGTCCAATCAATCCACATCTTGATGAGCTTATATGGCTCATCTGTGATGCCTTGAAAATGAGTGGAGGTGCCATGTTTAGCCAAGAAAAGACCTGGCAAACCTGCAGACCTGCAGGATTCATGTTGCACAAGTTCATGACTGTGCAACAGAACTATGCAATACACAAGTTAGAAACACTTGCTATTCTGGAACCCCTCCTGAAATGGGAGGATAAGCTGATGGGATACAAGATCCATGTTATTATGGATCATAAAGTGCTGGAGTTTTTCAAAACTCAAGTGCACTTGTCTCTGCAACAGCGTTGATGGATTGACTATATGTTGCATCACCAGTGAAATAGAAACCCATTCTGGGTCATGGCCATGAGAGGGCCAGGATATGCAGTCACATCTGGTAAGAAATTACCAATGTACTTTACCAGTCCAACAAAACATTGGATATCATTGCAATTATGTGGTGTTTGCCACTCTCAAATACAATTGAGTTTATCTGAATCTGGGTGAATACCCTGCACATCTATGACATGCCCTAAGCAATTGATAGTGGGTGCATACAATTCACACTTTTTCCACTTAAGAGACAAGCTTGCTTGACACAGTTGTTTGAAAATGACTTGTAAGTGTTGCTTGTGCTCCTTGATGGAGTCAAAGAAGATAAATATATCATCTAGATATACATGCATAAACTTTCCAGTAACATCTCAGAATATTGAGATCATCAACCTCTGAAACATTGCTGGTGCATTGCAGTCACCAATTTGCATAATATTACTGACAAATGTCCCCATCAGGGATGCAAACACAGTTTTTGAAATGTCTTGTACACGTATGCATACCTGTTCATAAGTGTCCATCAGGTCAATCTTTGACCTATACCTAGCTTTCACAACATCCTTGCAAATAACTTCCTGGTCCAGAAGTGGTGTCACATCCTTGATGGTGTTGTCATTGCACTGCTTGTAAAGGCAAGCTCCAGAGGTTCCAGCTAAGTCACACAACTGGCAGAGGGAAATCTGAAGTGTATTAGAATGGTACAGTACAACAAGAAATGTAGCTAATCACCTGGCAGAGGGAAATCCGAAGAGAACAAGTCTCAGGATTCCTCTGCCAGCACAGAGTGCATCAGGTGGGGGCAGAGAGCATGGGAACATACTGTACAGCATGGCATGTGCTTCAACCCTAAACCCCAGAGTAGGTTCAGAGATCTCTGGACCACTTCAGATCGCTCCCAGTGTCACAGGGGCCTTGAAAAAGGAGGTCCCCTGACACTGCCATGCATCCAAAGCAGTCCAAAGCATCCCATCTTTCTTGGAAATGCACAGCAAAGGGGCAGCTTGCATTGCAGTCCATGGTTCCCACCACTTAGCATTGATATAGCAATTTGTCTTCTCAAAAGCTGCTCCTGTAGTGCTTGTGGACAGCAAGGCAAGTGGTATTTGTACTGCTTGGTTTCATCTATGAGATTAATTTCATGGTTCACTTCGCTCTATAGGGAAAGCTCCTCCTTTGTCCCATTGACAATATCCATGAATTCCTGCTGCCATTGCTGATGCAATTGGAATGTCATTGTCTAAAAGGCCATGAGCCTTTACTAATTGCAGATGCGCTGATAATCCATGTGCTTGTTCCAGTTGTCCATGAAATAGACTCATCTCGCAATACGTTGCGGTGTAACAGGTTTATCTGGAACACTTTCTTCATGTTCCTCTTCCTTGATTGTGACACATCAACAAGGCATCCTCATTTCAGGTGGATCTTCTGCCTCATCATCACCAACATGGTGCAATGTTGCCATCTCTACCTCTGATAATGCTCAATGAGGCATTTTGCTCATGTTGGCTTGCCATCATGCAGCATTTTGACATCTTTCATAGTCCTGTTGGGACTCATTTGCCTGCTTCGGCGCATTCAGGATGTCCATTGCTTCCACAATGTCTGGTTTATGTTGAGGCAATAGTGCACCATAATCTACAGATTTAGCTGATGTGGCTGTTGATGTTGCATATTGGACAGGTTTGCCCATTGCCCCTAATGAGAACGTTGTTTTTGGGCAAAGTCAGGTAAATCAAAGAGGCCACATTTGTTGCTTCCAGCAACAACCCAGATGCAAATGATTTATCCCCTGATTAATGACCAGGGTTCAATATGGATTTCATCTATAGTACAGATAACCTGCCTGGCATTCCAAAGCTCTCACTCATATCACAAGTTACTCTGTCATCCTGTTTTGGTAGGGGCTGGTATTTTGACACTGAAAGCATCTCAGAGGGTTTGGAGCCAACTGCTGGCTCCAAGAAACCTGTTGGTTGCTCAGAAGAGTCAACCATGAGAACTAGATGTCAACATGGCAGAAAAGAAGTCAATAAGTTTGATGAGTGTTGCCTAGTATAGTAACAAGAGCCCAAAGTCTAAAGCCAATAGCAGAAGATTTGAAAAAATGGAGCTATTAGCTACAGATAGAACAATCTTGCATGTTTCATGCAGTAGCTGAATCAGACCAAATTATTGGATTAGACTAGATATGTTGTCAATACAAGATGTTAGCCTTACATAATCTATGAACATATGGATGCAAATCAAAGGCATGCATCAGGGTCTAAATATGGTACAATATGCACTGTGGGCGCAAAGGCTATAGTATAGGTAACCTTGCTGGTTACACCACTGGAGAGGCCAAATGTACAGGCATGTGTAGAAGGGGATTAGCCTCCATTGTATGTGCACACACTAATTAACAAGGCCAGAGCACATGCAAGAGTGCACTTTAAGGGTTGTGAAATAGTTTTTAGAAAAATATGAGGCAAAGAAGGTAGGAAAAAAATAATGTGCTTAGTGAATGAGAGAGAAACTGATATGCCACTGATGTGGAAATTGAGTGGTGATGTATGTTGATATGCACTATACAAGGCAGGATGGTTAGGTGAGGTGCAAAATAGAGGTGGAGTCAAACAGGAGTCAGGTAGAGGAGGAGAAGAAGAAGGAGGAGTAGTAGTAGTAGTAGTAGTAGTAGTAGTAGTAGTAGTAGTAGTAGTAGTAGTAGTAGTAGTAGTAGTAGTAGTAGTAGTAGTAGTAGTAGTAGTAGTAGTAGTAGTAATAGTAGTAATAGTGAAAAATGAAAGGGTAGTAATATGTACATGCATCATTTTTTTACTAAATTGTGAGTACTTTGCAAGCACTAGTCTTAATTTTGCTTTGAGCATTAACAATGCTCTATTGTTCTTTGTTGTCTGACAACAACTCTTCTACAACTGTTTGATAGGCAAGATCTTTTCTTCATCTGCCATGGACAATCTTGCTATCTTTGCCTTTAGACCTGAGCCTTACTGAACTGTGTACTTCCTCATATAAGACAGGTTTATCTTGTAATTGGGATATGCTGTAGCATGCACTTAACTTTGTGTGAGATGCTCTCTCACTGGTTCTCTTTCCAACTCATTTTTGCATAAAAGCATGAAATAGCAAGCTCTTTGCCATAAGCCACATTGTACATTTATAAATAGCATGATATCTGCAATTGGTCCTTACAGAAGGCTACTCAAAAGAAGACTACTCAAAAGAAGACTGTATATTTTAACTTAGAAACTCTTGAAATCACCTTCAGCATAGGTGGAAAGTCTGCTCTGTCCTTACCCTCAGGTGCAGGGTTCAGTATATCCATCATTTGTTTTATGGACAGACTTTTCAGCATACTAAAGCCTTTGCTAAGTGCTAAAGTGAATGTATTTTGCCTATTGTCACATTTCAATAGAGAAATGTAAGTAGATGCATTCAGTGTTTGTTCCATGCACTGGCTGCTGCCCAAATGGGACATGTCAAGTGCTTTTTCTCTAAGAGGATCAACTATGTCAAATGAATGCTTTCAAGTTTTCAGAGTGGCTGTATTTATAAGCTAAGACATTAATGAAGTTCCACAAGTTCAAACTGAGCACAAATGACTGAAAGCTGAGAACCAGGAGATTTGAAAAAAATGTAACATAGTTACAGATAGAAGCTCCAAGTCCTTAGATTACACAAGTGAATCAGCATGATTTTGATATTGCAACTATGTATAAACAAGAAAAAGAACTTGTAATACACAAGTCATAATACTACTTTTTTGTTGCACTGTGATAGTCAACATGTAAGTAATAGGATATCTACAGTATCAATATAAAAGGGCACAATAAATGTTTGCACATTGCTTCACTTTTTCTGTTGGCAGCTGCTGCTTTGTTCTGAAATGCAGCATGAATAACAGATAAATAGACATTTTGTGCTAAGATATTGTCAACCATAAACAAAGTATAACTAAATAATACCCTTTCTCTAAGCCGATACTGTTGTTTTGCAGCTTGAAGTAGTTAGAGCCATTAGCAAATGACAAGGCAAAACTTGTTATTCAACACAATCCAAGCAATTCCATTATATGTGCAAGCTCACAATGTATCTACTTGTCAACAGCTAACTATTGCAAAATCTTGCTGCCTTCAGATGTGCTAAGACTTGCTTTATTTAGATCAATAGGAGTCAAAAAGAAAAGACATACCTTACCATCTTCAGAGACTTGCAACCTTAACATTTATTGAGTAGTTCTCTGAAAATTAACCTTGGCAGTTTCTCTCCTATACTTGAGTACTTCTTGTGTGAGCATTTCTGCTTCTTCCAGCCTTCCATCTTTACTGATGGTTTCAGCAAGATTAGACATAGCCTGTATTGTGTAAGGATGACTGCTTCCAAAGGCTGCCATTCTCACTTGTAACACTTCTTGCTGAAGCTTCTCTGCTTCTCTCAGTTTTCCATCTTTACTCAATGATAAAGAAAGACGAGACATAGCTTGAAGTGTATCTGGATGACTATTTCCAAAGACTGCCAATCTCACTGTGAGCACTTCCTGATGGAGCTTTTCTGCTTCTTGCAGCTTTCCACTTTGACTGAGTGTTACAGCAAGGTTAGACATAGCTTGAATAGTAGCTGGATGGGTGCTTTTCAAAATTTCTGTTCTCATTTCGAGCACTTCTCGATCAAGCTTTTCAGCCTTCTCAAATTTTCCACCTTGTCTCAATGTTGCAGCAAGGTTTGACATAGCTTGAATAGTGTCTGAATGGTTACTTCCAAAGCTTTCTGTTCTGACTTTGAGCACTTCTTGCTCAAAATTCTCAGCATCCTGTAACTTTTGAGCTTCCCTCAACATTACAGCAAGATTAGACATTGCTTGAAGAGTGTCTGGATGACTGCTCCCAAAAGCTTCAATTCTATCTTTGAGTACTTCCTGCTGAAGTTTCTCTGCTTCTTGTAGCTTTCCAGTTTGACTAAATGTTGCTGCAAGATTAGCCATGGCTTGAATAGTATCTAAATGACTTCTTCCAAAAATTTCTGTTCTAATCTTGAGTACTTCCTGTTCAAGTTTTTCAGCTTGTAGTAGTTTTCCACTTGTACTTAGAGTTATAGCCAAGTTAGACATAGCTTGAAGAGTATCAGGATGACTACTTCCAAAAGATTTCGTTCTAACTTCAAGCACTTCTTGTTCAAGCTTCTCTGCTTCCTCTAGTTTTCCACCTTGACTAAATGTTGCAGCAAGGTTAGATATAGCTCGAATAGTATCTGGGTGGCTGCTTTCCAAGGTTTCTCTCCTCAAATTGAGCACCTCTTGCTGAAGTTTTTCAGCCTCATTCAATTTTCCAGCTTTTCTAAAGGTTACAGCAAGATTTGACTTGGCTATAAGAGAATCTGGATGATCATTTCCAAAGGCTGCTATCTTAGCTAAAAGCACTTCTTGCTGAAGCTTTTCTGCCTCTCTTAGTTTTCCACCTTGACTGAATGTTAAAGAAAGGTTAGACATAGCTTGGAGTGTATCTGGATGACTACTTCCAAAGACTGCCAATCTCACTGTGAGCACTTCTTGATAGAGCCTTTCTGCTTCTTGCAGCTTTCCACCTTGACTAAATGTTGCAGCAAGATTAGACATAGCTTGAATAGTAGTTGGATGAGTATTTCCCAGAGCTTCTGTTCGTATTTTGAGCACTTCTTGCTCAAAATTCTCAGCCTCTCTTAGTTTCTCACCAAGCCTCAACATTACAGCAAAATTTGACATTGCTTGAACAGTGTCTGGATGACTTCTTCCAAAAGTCTTTGTCCTGTTTTTGAGAGCTTCTTGCTGAAGATTCAATGCCTCCTGCAACTTTCCACTCCTATAAAATGTTGCAGCAAGATTAGACATGGCTTGAATAGTATCTGGATGACTATTTCCAAAGGACTCTGTTCTAATCCTGAGTACTTCTTGCTGAAGTTTTTCAGCTGCCAATAATTTCCCACCTATACTAAAGGTTGTAGCAAGATTAGCCATGGCCTGGATTGTGTCTGTATGACTACTATCAAATGTTTCTCTTCTTATCTTGAGAACATCCTGTTGGAGCTTCTCTGCTTCTCCTATCTTCCCTCTTTTCAATAATATTGTAGCTAGGTTAGACATGGCTTGAAGACTATCTGGATGTTTGTCTCCAAAAGCTTCTCTTCTAACCTTCAACACATCTTGATGGAGGTTCTCTGCCTCTTCTAATTTTCCACTCATTAATAATATTGCAGCAAGGTTAAACATGGATTGTATAGTTGCTGGATGGTTGCTTTCCAAATTTTCTTTGTTCCACTTGAGCACTTTCCGTTCAAGTTTTTCAGCTTCCTCAAAATTTCCACTATTCCACAATGTTGAAGCAAGGTTAGACATGGCTTGAATAGTATCTGGATGATTATTTGAGAATGCTTCTGTTCTTATCTTGAGCACTTCTTGCTCAAGATTCTTAGCCTCCTGAAATTTTCGACTCTTACTAAATGTTGCAGCAAGATTAGACATGGCTTGAAGAGTATCTGGATGGCTATTACCAAAGACTTCTCTTCTCACTTGAAGGACATCTTGTTGGAGCTTTTCTGCTTTTTCTAGATTTCCACTTTTACTAAAGGTTACAGCAAGATTAGACATGGATTGAATAGTATCTGGATGATCATTTCCAAAGGCTTCTGTTCTTATTTTCAACACTTCTTGCTCAAGATTCTCAGCCTCCTCAAACTTTCCACCTTGACTGTATGTGGCAGCGAGGTTAGACATGGCTTCGAAAGTGCCTGAATGACTGCTACCAAAAGCTTCTCTTCTAGCTTCAAGGACATCTTGTTGAAGCTTTTCTGCTTTTTGCAGCTTTTTACTTCTAGCAAGTGTTACAGCAAGGTTGGACATAGCTTGAATAGTATCTGGATGACTATTTCCAAGAGTTTCTATTCTTATCTTTAGCACTTTTTGCCCAAGTTTTTCAGCCTCCTCCAAATGTCTACTTTTCCATAATGTTGAAGCAAGGTTAGCCATTGCTTGAATAGTATCTGGATGACTCTTTCCAGAGACTACTTTTCTTATTTTTAGCACTTCTCGCTCAAGATTCTCAGCCTCCTCAAATTTTCCACTATTACTTAATGTTGCAGCAAGGTTAGACATGGATTGAATAGTATTTGTATGATCGCTTCCAAAGGCTTCTCTTCTTAGCTTAAGCACTTCTTGTTCAAGGTTCTCAGCCTCTTTGAATTTTCTACCTTTACTGAATGTTACAGCAAGGTTGGACATAGCTTGAAGAGTATCTGGATGACTGTTACCAAAGGCTTTTTTTCTGACTTGAAGAACATTTTGTTGGAGGTTTTCTGCTTGTTGCAGCTTTCCACTTTTACTCAATACTACAGAAAGATGAGTCATTGCTTCAATAGTTTCTGAGTGACTGTCTCCCAAGATTTCTTTGCAGTTATCAAGAGCTTGCTGCAGAATCTGTTCTGCATCATTCCACAAGTATGCAATGAAGAAAATTTTTCCCAACATCTTTGCTAGCTTGTAATTGTTGAATTTATGATTTATACATTTTAGCAATGCTTGAATATGTAGCACCCATTGTGCTGCATCCTTATATTCCAACTGTTCACTTGCTAAACAGTAAAAAAGCTGCTGTGCACATTGTTGAGCTTCTTTCTGCTTGTCACTTGATAGTGATTTATAAGCCCAGCCATGAACAAGTGAATGAATTTCCAACAGCATAACACCTCGTCCTCGTATTTCTACCAATGAATAAGATCTGAGCATTCCAAGTGCTTCTTCAAGCAATTTATCGCTCCATTTGTTGCTATCTATGGTAAACATTCCAAGAAAATCTTGTAATTCTTGAGTTTTTACATCATCAGTAGAAGAGAGGCTTTTCCATGCTCTTTCAAGAATTGACACAGGTATCTTGGAGTTGTGTAGCACACCACATAACATAAGAATTGCTTTTGCTTTTTCATCAAGCTTCTGATAACTTGTGTTCCAAGTAACAAAAACAGACAGTTGATACTTGTCTACATATTGCGTTCTTATTCCTCCCAAATATCTTTCCATGTCTTCCTTATAGCTTTTAAGGTACTGCTTTACTTCCATATGTTGGTGGTAAAGAAGATAACTTCCTGCTTGAACAATAGCCAATGCTAAAAAGCCCAATTCTTGAACAAGCTCCTTTGCAGCTTCTTCCTCATCTGTTTCTCTGTGACTAGCTTTATAAAAAACTGCCAAAGAATCTTCAAGTGTCATTTCTTCAATTTTTTGATGATATTCAAGAGCATATGTCTTGGATCCTTCATTTCTGCTGGTTATGATAATATTTCCATGACTGCAATCTGGAAAGAAATCATATAAATTTATAGTAGGATCATCAGCATTGTCAAAAATCATCAACCATTCTTCTTTTTGGTAACAAAGCCATATAAGAGCAGCAGCAGGTGTGGTCTCAGTCAGTTTAGCACTTTGTGCAAGTAAAGTTAGAAATTGCTCAATTGATGTTTGAGAGCTAGCATCTATCATATATATGGAAGAAAATCTAGTTGATAAATTAAGACTATAATTTGATAAAAATGCAGCTGTTTCATACCTGCTTCCAAATTTATGACAAAATTCCAGTGCGATTTGTGTCTTTCCAGCCCCACCCAAGCCATGCAGCACATAGTGTTGCTGCATTTTTATCTTTAATGAGGAATTCTCAGGATCAAAACATTTGTCAAGATATGCCAGAATGGCTTCTCTGCCAATAAACAGTGGAGATGGAGCAGGAACAATTGGGAGAAGTACTTGTACAGAGTCAGATGTTCCTTTAATGATAGTTCCACCTCCTAGTAAAAAATGTTAATAATGCAATTAACCAAACTGAGTGACTTACGAAGAGCCTCTAAAGTAGTCTTTTGAAAACAACCTTGTAGAGTGTTTGTAAGATTATTCAATTCTTGTGTAATAGTGGCCTTTTCCAAGTATGCCAAAGCATGTGCCCGAATTTCTCCCAATTTATTCCAGTCATCCAGAGCCATCTTTTGAAGACCTTGCTCTACACTAAGTCTGTA
>JABAJZ010013963.1:0-10699 GCA_018857265.1 Termitomyces sp. T32_za158 | reverse complement strand
TGTGGCGTTGATTGGCATCAAAGTCAAAGCTTCCTGCTGACAGGGAAAATGGCCATCAGCCCTGCATAAACTAACCAATTTGATTTTAATTGCGATGCGCCACGGGCGCCTGGGGCATAGTCAGGCGGGCGCTAAATTTTGTGATGTCACATGGTGCGGCAGGTGACTTGCTGCCTTGTGGTCGCGTGCTTTTGTGTGTGCGTGTGTGTTGCCTACTTGCTGGATATTGGCTGGAAACAATGTGGCAGACAGACCAAGGCTCATCATCTCCCCCCAACTTGAAAAATTAACTGTCCTCAGTTAAAGTCGGAAATCACGTGCCTGGTCTGTGTGCCGCCATGGTCCATGCACTGCTGACCGGTATAAAAAAGCTGGTTGCGCCACCTGTTATGCCTCACTTTGAAATGTCTCCTCCTGCTGATCTCGTCTCTCTTCTCATGTCTTCTTCCTCCACTCGTGCTTCCGCTTCTCTCGTACCTCCCGCTGTTCTTGCCGCTTGGGCCTATGTCCAAAAGATTGACACTTTCTTCTCTTCCTTGGCAAATGTCGGTCTGGAAGCCAACGAGCGGACAATAGTTGGGGCTATGAGGGTATTTGAAAAGTGGCTGGGGCACCGCGGCAAGGCACCAGAAGTTACTTGGAGTTGGGAAGAGGACTTGAGAGCGTGGTGCATGGCCCGGTACGCCAAACATGTGGGTGAGGTCTGGCTTGCACCTTTCAAGGCTAACTTTGTGAGTGATCTTTTGTTATGTTTTTACCGACTGTCGCTAACTTAATGGTCGGTAGGCTCCTGCGCCTCCCTCATTAGAGGACCAGCTTGCCAATTTGCTGGGGAATGACAACAAGGGTCTGCCATTGGAGGCTGAGAGCAGAGGCCTGACGTAAGTGCTAATCGACCTTTTCCTAGTTGTGGACTGAACTCTCCCCTGATAGCAAGGTCGATGTATACGTTCGGCCTCTGGTCGAGTTGGATCTAGATTGGCAGGCCACGATATGGGCAGAGGCAGCGGAGCAACGGTTGGTAGAGTTAACAGCAGAGCAGGAAGAGGTTTTGATGTGGGAGCGAGCCACCCTAATTGAACAGCGTACTGCTGAGGGTAGGGTGGCAGGAATCTTGCCTCCCGCACCTGAGCCTGTTGTGGGTCCCAGTGGGGTAAATGCTCCTGAGCAGGTGGCGGCAGAAACAGTGAAATCAACAGTGGCAGCCGAGGGATCCGACTACGAAGGGGGCAGTTCTGGCCATAGTGACAAGGACGAGGACGACGAAGAGATCCCTCAGACTCCCAAGAGGTCCAAGACCATTGGCAGCGGCGGCCCGTCGCCAGTGGTTGAGAAGAGGGCCACAAAGTCAGTAACGCCTTCCAAGCACTGTGCCAACAAGATTATTCCTTCCTATGCGGTAAGCTTTCTCCCTTTCTTGTATTGTCTAACTCATCTTCTGTTTCTTAGCCGCTTGCCGAAACCACCTTTTCTGATACGCAGCTCTGCAATCTGTTGGCGCTTTGTTGTGACGATGTCGTGTTGGATACCAACCAGGGTGCGGGAGAGTCAGTACTCAGGATCAAGGGCAAGAAGACTTCGTCTGCCAAGGCTCAGCAGCAGTTCAAGTTGCACAAGGGAGCGGTAAGCACTCTTGAACTTCATTTCTTGCGCTATAACTCAGCGACCTTAGTGTGACAAATGCTGGGCGGACAACAATCCAGAAGCTTGTTGGTTCCCTACTGCTGCCCTGCCATGTTACTGATGCAATGCCCTCAAACGGGCTTGTACCTACTCCGGCGTCAAGTCTTGCAAACGCAGTAAGGTCGACCCCATTGTGCAGCGTACTTTCGAGAGGTCGGTACAAGTGCGGCAAGTGCGCAAATTCGTTGAGGCGCAGAGGACCCAGGCACAGTTGGGAGGAGCAGTAACAGTTGGTGAGTCAAGCTTGGCTTTACCGACTTCTCAAGCGTCAGGATTCCTTGGCGCCGAGGGGTCGGGAAGTGCCACACAGGACAAGAGCAAGGACAAGGGCAAGAGCAAGGCTACCGCGCCTTCACACAAATGCCGGGCCTCTGCCTCAGGAAGCGAATGGCCTCCAAAACGGTCTCAAAAAGGCTCTTGTGCCCACCCTCCTTCCTGGTCGACAGCGACTACTAGTCGGGAGCCAATCACACCTCCACCAAGTCCTAGTCGGCAGCAACCTAGCGTTCTGCCCGTGGCCAGTCTCCCTCTTCCCAGTGACCAAGACAAAGAGGAAGTAGAGGACCCGTCCAACTCACCGCCCGTTGCTCCTGAGGGCCGTTGTGCCGCTCCACTAGTGGTAAGTTCTTGTCGCTGATTTGTACTTTCCTTAGCAACTTCTCTCAGATGCATCTAAACTGGACCCCGCTTCCTATTCCCCAAGTGACAGGGGGAGCTTCATTACCCGGTGTCAGCGTTACGGCCTCATCCAGACTTGGAGGCCTACCGCGAGCAGGCAGCAGGGATGGTGGCAGTGATTAGTCGGGATATGTGCGCAGCAAATGCAGAGATGGCCAGATTGAGGATGAGAAGGTGGGTTATGTTCCGCAGCTTGGACATTCTGGAGCGTTACCAAAACAACTGCGTTGAAGCGCTCCAGTGGCAAGATGATAATCAAGTCAAACACACGCCTCCCACCACCTTCTTCCCGCTTCCCCCTGGTGCCTCGCTGGACATGCCTACTGACTCAGATTAGTGGCTCATATATACATATTGTTGGACTTTTATATTTTTATATCAATTCTTGTGCCTTCAGATTGAAAAGCTGGAAAACGTATGAGAAGTATAGTAAAGTAAGGTAAGTCAGAAGGATATAAGTAAGGACTTAGCGGCAAAGGCTTTGGTTGGCAAGATAGGACTTGAGGGGAACGCTCAGTTCATCATAGCGGAAAACCCCTTTGAGAGAGTTGCGCAATGCTCTTAGCGACTGCTGTCGGTAAGGCTGTGACTTGAACTATCTAATGAGAAAAGGAAAATCGGTAAGGTAAGTTGGTAAGTAAATATCAAACAGTATTGGAACTGTTTTTATAAATTGTACTTATTGGTTTTCTTCTTCTTCTTTGGTCGGTAATTCTTCCACAGTCGGTAAGTCTTCATCATCCAAGAGGTTGGTTTCTTCAAGTTGTGTTAGTTTTGCAGTGTTGATGTCTAGCGCCTCAAGCGGTAAGGGGATGTGTTGCCGTGCCAAGTACGGTAATAAGCAGAAGGCGGCAACTGGTTGGTGAAGCACTGAACCATCTAATTCACAAAGCATGTAAGCACCACCTCGGTTGCGGGAAATAACTACCAAGGGGCCAAGGTAACGTGGTCGCATCTTCTTGTTGTGTGTGACTTCAATTTTTGAGTTTTGCATGAGTACTAGCAACCCCCGGTCGAAATTGTAATTTTTGATAGTGGCAGCATGGTCGGTTTCAAATCTGAGGGCTGCTTGCCAATGGGTGGCAAAGACAGTTTCGTGCAGTCAGGATAAGTCTTCTGATCAGCGTTGGAGGTCAATGGCGCGTCTAGCAATTAAGCTGGTAGTGGATAGGACTGAGTTTGGCGCAGGCTGTAGGTAAGTCGCTTCGACGATGTCAGCAGGTAACAAGAGGTGAGTGCCAGTAGCAGCATAGTAAGGTGAGCAACCCATGCGCTTATGGATGGTAACTCTTTCCGACCAGAACACAGAATAGGTAGCTTCACTCCATCTGGACTCGTCTCCGTCTACCGCCTTGAAGAGTGCTTGCTGCACGTCAAAGTGAGGTCGTTCCACAAGTCCATTAGCGCATTTGTTGTAACCGGAGATTCATATGTGGTGGATATTGTATTTCTTGGCAAGGTATATAAGGGCTTTGATGATAGGCACACCATTGTCGGTAACAATTTCCCTTAGTGCACCCCAGCAGCAGATGATGTCTTCAAACAACCACTTAGCAATTGCGTCGGTGTTTTCTCTCTGTAGCATTTGGAACTCGGGCCAGTGTACCAGTGAGCAGCAGCCTTGGATAATGTATTTGAATCTACTTGACTTGGGCATGTGCATAGTGTTGATATAGAGTTTGCTGAAGAGGGGTGCGGGTGTAGCGACAGTAGGCGGTAAGAGGAGTTGCCGCGTCTGTTGGATTTGGCATAAGTGACAAGTTTTAACATACCACGCTATGTCGGCATGGACATCGAGCCACCAGAAGCGTTTGGTAAGGGTTGCGCAGGTAGCATAGAGTCCTCTGTGGCCTAAGTTGTCATGCATAGCATGGAGGATTTTGATTTGGTCGGTAGGGTTGACTACAATTTTGTGAGCGCCGTCGCGATTGCGTCGCCAAAGTTTATTGTCGGTAAGGAAATACTGTGTGGCTTGTCAGATGAAGTTGGAATATTGGTCGTCGGTAAGGTTGTGTAGTTGCTTAAGGTTGTCGAGCCAAATTTTGACAAGTTCTAACCGACTGTCCATCGCTTGGGCCTTAGCGCTTCGCGGCATGGCATCATATGTGAGGTCAGTAGAGCTGTCGCGTAATTGTGTGGGTTCTTCAATCCTTTTCAGGTCAGTTGGTAGATTTTGGGTGCAGGTGTCGGTAAGCGATTTGGTAAAGAAGATTGGTTGAGTTTGGAAGGGGATAGGTCGGTAAGGTTTGATCGGGTGTAATAAAGTATTGAGGGGTCGGTCGGCACGAAGAAGTTGAGTCGGTAACTGTATGAGGTGCATGAAACCATGGAGTCAGTCGATCCAATCTTCAAAAATATCGTCGTCGGTAGTGTCTGTTGGAGGGTCGCCAGGCTGAGGGGGTCGTTGGGAGAGTCCATCTGGCCCATGGAAAGTTCCTTTTACATGTACAAGCTCAAAGTGGAACATCAATATAGCGACTACTCATCGGTTCATGCTGGCGGAGGGTTGTATGTCAGGATTTTGCAGCATGCCTTTGATGTATCGGGCGTCCACCTCAATGATGAGGTTGCACACGCCTATCAAATACATTCTTAGCAACTGAAAAGCTTTAAACAAACCGTATAACTCCAATTTGGGTTGACTGTATTGTGACTTGCAGTTGTTAAGAGTGATTGATCCAAAACGGTTGTACCACCTCTGCTTCTGATTGTCAGCAAGACACTGACAGAGATAAAATCCTACCGCAATGTAGGATGTGTCTACCGCCAGGATGACGGGGTCGGCAGAGGTGTAGTTGATCAGTACAAGTGGTTTTGCTTCCTGCAAGGCTTTTACAAGGTCTTTCTGTGCGTTAAGTTGGTCGGGACCAAATTCGAAAGGTGTGTTAGCGTGGGTGAGTCGGGTAAGGTGGTGGGCTTGGTGGGCAAAGTTCTTCACAAACATCCTAAGAACTCCTACCGACCCAAAGAAGGCATGGACTTCTGACAAATCATGACAAACTCCTCAGCGCTCTAGTATCGCTAAGCGGGACTTGTCGGGAACGCGGCCATCGGGAGTGCAAATGTGTCCTAGGATTTTAAAACGAGGTGCGCAGAGCACAAGTTTGTGACCTGAGAACGTACCGCCGCAATACTTCATCCTCTGTAATACTCTGTTCAGCACCTGGAAGAAGTCCCAGAGTGCCAGCCAAATTCTGGGGTTGTCAGGATGAGTTGCGGGCTTGCCGTCTATAAGTCGCCAGTCCTTGGGTCCTTTAGCGCCAACATCGTCTAACAAACTGAGAACATATTGTGGTATTTCGGGTTGGAGGATGTATGTTATGTCATCATGGAAAAGTGGAACGGAATTGGTCCACCCCATCGGTAAGGTAACTAACCTTAGTGCTCCGAAGGGGGTTTGCAAGGTGGTGAGGTTGCAGGAAGAAGGATGGATGAGTTGCTTGTCGTAGCCAACATAGAGGTCGAGAGTAGCGCCACAGATGCGGCTGGCAAAGGATTCCGCTATGTGGTCGGGAAAAGGTGGTACTCCCGAGTGTCGGACGGTAATGCGGTTGAGTGGCTCCAGACTATGAACAATCCTTAGCGACCCATTCTTCTTCAGCACACAGAACCATTGGGAGCGGTAAGCACTGTTGGAGGGTTTGTAAATGCCTGCCTTGATTTTGCTGCAGATGATCTGGCACACTTCCGCCTCTAAGCCGGGTGGGATGGGTCAGTTACGTTCAGTCCAAGGTATGTGGAGTATAGTCGGGATGATGACAGGCAGAAAGAAGTCAGTATAGAGACTGCCGCGTTCACTGTCCTCCCAAGCAAAGGCCTTATTCTGTTTTGCCATGAGGTCGGTCAGTACGTCGAGTTTGGCGGCTGTAAGGAAGCCTTTGTTGTGGTTGGTCATGAATTGTTTTCTTCTTTCATCGGTAAAGCGGCCAGTCGGTACAAAGGGTGGTGGGTTGGGTGTAAGTGGTGGCATGTCAGCAAGAGGGTCACCAATGATTTTTCGTTCGATCCTAAAGTCCTCAGAAACGCTGCTAGCGACTGGCTTTGTTTTCAAGGCTACAGGCTTATACTTCTTCTTTACTTGCACTCCTTTCCATTTGGGTGCAGTAACGTATGCAGACAAATTATTTGACAAGTCGCTAGTACAATTTCTAGCTTTGGTTAGTCCAAGAACAGCGGGACAAGATGAGTCGGGAAGGGTAGTAAGGTAAGTGTCTTCAGAGGAGTACTTATCAAAATTGTTAGAGGCGGTAAGGTATAAGTAGGCAAGCGCAGAGTCGGTAAGTGATGCATTCTGGGAGTTAATGTTAGCGCTTGTGGTCGGGGAGGGGGAAAGTACTTCTGGATCAAGATCGGCAGTCACAGTAATATGTACACTTCCTGTCTGATGGTCGTAGTCCAAAATGAGAGCTTCATCTCCGTGATCGTCACTTATCACTTCCTCGATGGTGTATGAAAAGAGCCATGGTGGGGGCAGTTGGGAATGGTGTCAGTAAAAATGGGTCCCTTAGCGCGCCTCTGCTTGTGGCGCCCTCTCGGGAAGGTCGGTACGGTGCATAAGATTCCCGTGTTAGGGTCCATGATAGTTAGTGTTGTTTTGTTGTCAGAAAGTGTCTTCACTACCGACCGCGCCAACACATCAAAGGGGCGGCCAAGTAGTATGTCATATGCGGAAGATCGGAGTATATGTATCTGTAAGTAAAAAGTCAAGTCACCAATTGTACACTCCACATTCTTTGCAAGTGCAAGCGACCTGTTGACGGTACCATTGGCGCTCTGCATGTTGAGGTGAATCGCTGGGTCACAAGCTCATTAGCGACGTCGGCGGACATGGAGATGATTTGCAACTCCGAGTTGACAATGGCTTCCACCTCACTCTTGCTGTCCACTGTCAGCATAATCGACCGGATCGCCTGGGAGTCCTGTGCCATGGTAAGAATTGCGTGCTCGTCTTCTGGTGCCAAAGATTTGAAGTAAGTCTCCACCAGATCCACCAATGTGGCCTTAGCGACGGCCTCCTCTGCATCAGGAGGAAGAGCGGTCAGTGCAAATCCTGGTAAGGTGTTGTCAATGTCATCCGTGTCCCGCACAGTAGCCTGCATGGTGCGCTTCGGTGTTACCGCCGTCTTCATCTGAATACGGACATTGGGGGCTATACTGCAGAGTTCCTCTACTAACAAAGTGACGGCAGACTTCATAATGCGGGAGAAGACATGGTTGGACTTCTCAATGTCATATACTGGCGCAGTCGGTTGGTAAGGTCCTTCCTGACGCTTGTTGGGAGCGGCAAAGTTCTTCTGAGCGGGAGGCGCATAACGGTTGGGAATGCCAGAGTAAGGATGAAGAGGTGGCTGAGTGGTAGCAGGTTGGTTGGTAGAAGCTGTGGGTGCCGCAGTGTCAGGAGCAGGTACTTGAACTGGTGCAGAGAGGGCAGTAGACGTGGTTGCCAGTGCTGGTGCAGTAGCAGGAGCGGCAGCATTGGCCATGGGCTTGTATCCTTTCGGCGCCTGTTTAGGCTGACAAATCTCCACTCTATCAAAGGTCTGGTTCTTGAGAGCTTGGAGCCATTGCTCCAAGTTGTTGATCATTTCTTGCCACATAAGGGTCGCATGAATGGTGGTTGGCTGGACAGTCAGCTGGGCGGTCGGTAAGATTTCCTGTATGAGTTGTTGTTGGAGGGCCTGCTCAGCGTCCGGGTTGGCGTTTCCCATCAGTGTGGTGGTAGCTATATTGTTGGGGTTGCAGCAGTGCCATTTGTTGACTTGTTGATGAGCCTTGGTCTGTCTGCCGTGTTGTTTCCAGCCAGTTTCCAGCAAGTAGGCAACACATACGCACACACAAAAGCACGCGACCACGAGGCGGCAAGTCACCTGCTGCACCATGTGACATCATGAGACTTAGTGCCCACCCGACTATGCATCAGCCGCCCCAGGCACCCGTGGCGCATTGCAATTAAAATCAAAATGGTTAGTTTATGCAGGGCTGATGGTCATTTTCCCTGCCAGCAGGAAGCTTTGACTTCGATGCCAATCAACGCCACATTTTTATATGTATAGAAGCTTGGTAAATTTTCTTGAAATCTTTTTCTTGCCGACTCGTGGGCGCCAAGAGATCGCCGTGACTTCTCTAGTAGAAAATTTTAGGAATGATTACTATACGGTTACCGACTTGGACTAGTATATAAACTGTAACTAGCTACCACTGAAAACAACGAACTTCACCCACAGTTCACTCCTCCTTACACTTCAGAGCTCAAAAGGCTTAGCGCACTTAGGTCGGCAGACTTAAGTTGTGAAAAGTCCTTTAGTTTGCATTGCGTTTTTTACCGACCTAGTACTACCGACAGTACTACCGCCCTCGGGTCGCCATCTTGGGCGACCATTTGCGACAAGGTTTAGCGACCTCTTATACCGACCCATTGTTGCTAGCGCCCCGAGTGCACTAGCATTTCCTTTCTTTGTTAAGTTCCTCCCACCTCATCCTCAATTCTACCGCTGCCGCTTCCCCCGAGGGACTGGGACTTTAACCGGGACTCTCAACTATTAACATAACGCATGCCCAACACTATATTAGATTTGGGCGTCATCAAATTGGAGCCCACCGTGAGGGTCATAGGCCAGAATTCCACCAGAAACACGGAGTCAGTGACAGCACCGCCTACTAGCAGAGTCGGCAAGTCCCGACACACCACCATCGCCAGATACACCACAGCTACCCAGGGCACTCCCCTGACGGCAATCAAGGAGCACAGTACTAACACACACACGCACTACACCGCCGACTGCAGCGGCTACACGACCAGCGCCAGCCGTTGAGACTGGACACTCACCAGGGGCCAAGACTACACCCGCACTACCCGCACCCGCACTCATCGCACCCGAACTGACAACCCCCGCGCCTAACCCTCTAGCAGCCCAACCCGCCACTCACACGACAGCGCCGCCCCCAGCGACCAATACAGAGGCGGCCAACCGCTGCCAGGACTACACCACCACCCACCTACCGCCGACACAGCAACCCTACCCATACAGAACCTTAACAGGTTCTCGAGTACCAGAACCAGTCCAGCAAACGTGAAGAGGGAGGTTACCCCAGGCGACATCAAGTTCACACACTCCGCTACCAACTCCCGGTAGTGATCTTCAAGACCCCTCCACCGGCTCATCGCAACCAGCTACTGCCACCACCACACTACTCTATCAAGACCTCTTCAAAGGCAACCTACCCCCCGCCTCACCCTCTGTATCGCCCATGCCACCAACATTTACTACACCACCACCGCCTCTTCTGTCATCAACGAGTGCAGCAGCCTCCCAACGAACCAACCTACTATAGTACCAGCCGACCATGGAACAACCAGCAACCCCCCGCATGCCTACAAGAGGCCACTTTTCAGCACCGAAGTGGGATGAGACCAAGCCAAGGGAACTAACACAGTATTTTAGAGAATTAGAGTACTTACTACGTGACTGTAACATTACCGACCCTACGTAGATGAAAGAGTACGCTTCCCGCTATGTTTCTTATGATACCGCAGAGACTTGGACAGGTATCACTGAATTCAATACACAGATCCTGTCAGGTCCCGCTGACCTCGGGGGCTTCTTCCAAAGCAAGGCCTTACGGTAGCAGACTGGATATAGCTAGATACACTTAACCTAATGCAACGTGATGAAGTCCTGGACGCAGTAAGGAGGGTGCTCCAGGATACTAGAGGCCCCTGGGTGTGTGGACGGTGGTCCGGGACATAGCGTGGGTGCTCCGGGACGAACTAAGTGAGTTCCGGGGCGCTTGAGGCGTTATCAGGGAGAGTGATGATAGAACGAAGGGTGGATTTATAGGACGAGTTGCTAGAATGGGAAGGATGCGAGATTAACTGGGGCCGGAGTGGTCTGGGACGCGAACCGGGAGAGTGAGACGAAAAGACAAGGCAAAACTGTGGAGACGAAGTGAAACCGGGAAACGAGACGAGACCGTTGAGTCGAAGTGGAACCGGGAAACGAGGCAAAACTATTGAGTCGAGAGGAAACCAGAGAAACGAGACGATATTGTTGAGTTGAAGTGAAACCGGGAAGCAAGGCGAAACTATTGAGTTGAGGGGGAAACCGGAGAAAAAAGACAATACTGTTGAGTTGAAGTGAAACTGGAGATAAGAGAGATTGAATGAGTCGAGGTCGGAACGGAAGATGTAGATGAGACAAGATTCGGGAGATTCAGATAACCAGGAGTCAACGAGACAGATTCGAGAAGAGACAAGACGATTTGGAAGACAAGAATGAGTTGAGGAGACAGTCGTGAAAATAAAGAGAGAACGAGTCAGGAAATCAAGCAGTCATTCAGG
>JABAJZ010013962.1:0-10738 GCA_018857265.1 Termitomyces sp. T32_za158 | reverse complement strand
ATCTACTGTCATAGACAGCGGAAAATCTGTCACAGACATTCTTAAGAAGTATACGTTTTCATTCAATGTTCAAGTCAGGATTTTCATAGCCGCTCAAGTCCAGAAGGCAAACATGAAGGAACGTCAGGAATAGTGGCTCTTGTGGAACACCTGTAAGCTAGGCTCTCATCCGAGTATGCGAACATCTTATCTTGGTCTTCAGCGTTGGCGATGTTGCCAAATCTTCGTCACAGCTTCTTGAAAACATCAAGGACCCCATTACGGGCCGCTCCAATGAACCGAATCACGCCCCTTTCAATCGTGTTTTTAATGTGGACACTCCCCTCTGGCTTTGGTATGAGACAAAAGAGCAGGCATACCGTCGTCGCCTGTTTGCCATTGCCATGCGCGGTGTCGCACAAATACACGATTCTGATCTCCTGGATGACGGTCCGTCTTTGCTGAAAATAAGCGCGAAAACACTTGATCTGATAGAAAGGTCCCAGTGCTTGACTGGAAAGCGCTTCCCCAAGGATCAATCATCGTCGATGTCGGGGGAGGAATAGGGCAATCTTCAGTTGCGGTTGCGAAGAAGAACGATCATCTTAGATTTGTTGTGCAGGATCTGCCAATGGTATGCGCAGAAGCAACAGCCGTGCGTCATAATTTATTCTATTCGTTGTCAGACAGAGTGTCGATCTCATGGCTCCCTTAGTATTGGAGCAAGGAATACCCTGAACTTATCGATACGGGAAAGCTTGCTTTTGCACGTAGGTATCGTGTATGATCTGGATCGAATTCTGAAGGGTTACGCACACGTAGCCCACGACTTTTTCACTCCCCAGCCCGTGGCGAACGCTTCTGTGTTCATTCTCAAACAAATTTTACATGACTGGTCGGACCCGTATTGTACTCGTATTCTCAAGGAACTCCGTGCTGCCGCAAATCCCGAGACAAAACTCGTCGTAGTTGACAGCATCATTCCCTACGCCTGTCATGATCCTACGGCTGAATCAGGCTTGAATTCTGGCTATAAAGAAGCACCAGCACCTCTCTTAACCAATTATGGGGCGCTAAATGTTATGCCGTACCTTGCCGACATGACAGTACGTGGTTCAAGTATTTGGCATTCTCGCATTGAATATTACCATTGTATAGATGATGGTATTGATTAATTCCCAAGAGAGAACGATTCGGCACCTGGACACTCTTTTGCGCAGCACTGGTTGGCGGATTGTCAGTGCAAAACGCTGTGCTCCCCTAAGTAGCTTCTACGAGCCCGTCGTTGCGGTTCCCCTTTAAACATCAATCAATATATTGTTTTGTGAATACTGAAATCACAAATGCAGAATGTTATCACTATCAAATCACCACCATATATCCTCGGGTGAATCGGTAGGATCCCTGACACACTGTGACTGGATGGAGGTAACTCCGGGCTGTGCTTTGCTCATCAATACTCGTGATCTCGTGGTCTTCTGTCCATACCCTTGCTATGTATTTCTTCCCCAGAAGGGGAATTTATGTCACTTTCGCATGCGGAGAAGGATGGATCCGGTTGCTTCTGACATCTCTTCGTCTCCCAGTTACTCACTCCTTAGTACACGACAATCGCAGCGCCTTCGACATTGCGCAGTCAGACAGTACTTCATCTCGTTCAAAGCACATCGCGAACATTTTCTCTCGGGTTCATGCGCATCATGGTGTATTCCGACGACCGAGATGAGCGCAGATATATTAACTTAAATGCCTCCAACTACTTTACATTCGTCAATCCCCTTGATCTCATTCGTTATCTCCTTTGTTCCCCGCAGCGATGATTGTCGTGTTGGCCGATATAGGCTGACAGCGAAGTCCGATGGGGTTTTGGACATGAAGGATATGTCCAAAAGAAGCGATGACCCAAGGGTTCAGTTTTTTGCTCCTACTCATTACGAGGCTTAGCCCACCTTCTTATTGATTTGTAGAACCTCGAAACTCACATAGATGTAGAACCATCATTCCTGTGTCTGTTCTAAGTAGCTCAAACTTCAAGCTTCAAGGCTTATCACGACACGGGCTCGTCATTTTCCTCGTGACCGTTCTGGTCCATCAATGCATGGGAATTTTGACGACGCATCATGCGGTTTGCTCACCACGTTGTATGCTGAAGGTCCGTATGCTTCCAATCAAGCACTACATCATCTCGTCACAGTACTAATTGAATGGCATCCAATATCCAGATTTAGAGCTTCTTCCTTCACCGCCAGGAGTGAGTTCTCGCGGGTGCATTTATGATTATCGAGAGATCATGCGGCAGTGAATCTTCAAGCTTCAATTTGTATCTTGTAATATGAACACGACAGGCCAAGAACTCTGACAGTTTCGATTTCCTTCTTTGTCGTGTGTGGGTGGTTAAAAATCCGGACCTTACCAGTCTTCCATCTCCTCACTTCTTAGCCCTGCCGTCGAGAAAATCAAAACTCTAACTCTGCTATGGCCACCGAAATCCGACAGCTCTCGGAAATGATCGCTTCCTCAGTATCGACGTTGCTTCAAGCATGTGAAGACTGCAATACACCCTTTCCCGATCCAAATCAACCAGTAACACCACAATCCGAAGCATTTCGAGCGAGCCAGGTCGCAATGGATGCCACAAGTATCATCGCTGCTTCTGCACTGCAGCTTGCAGCGCGTGTTCTCCCACCTCACACGTCACTCATGAACATTATGTCCGGAGTGTGTTCTCACATCTGAACGATATTTCAAGTGGATTAAAATACTCTGAGATTAGCACTACAAGAGTGCCGCATTACGTACAGCATTGGAACTTAATGTGACAGAAATCTTGCGCGAAGCAGGGCCACAGGTGCGCTATTTTCAGCTTTGTCACCGTTCAAGTGTAATATTCATCTATGTCGACAGGGAATGCATATCGGCGATATTGCAAAGATATGCAATGTTGATGGCAACAAACTCGGCGAGTCCTTTTTACCAGCACCCAAAAGTTCGATTGTGACGATCCACTTTCACTGTCAGGGAGGTTACTTCGTATGTTAACGCTTGATCATTGCTATAGAGAGGTGACACCCGATGTCTTCACGAACACGAGGATATCTACTGTCATAGACAGCGGAAAATCCGTCGCAGACATTCTTAAGAAGTATAGATTTTCATTTCACATTCAAGTCAAGATTTTCACAGTCGCTCGAGCCCGGAAGACAAACACGAAGGAACATCAGGGCTAGTCGCTCTCGTGGAACTCCTGTAAGCTAGGCTCTCATCCGAGTATGCGAACATCTTATCTTGGTCTTCAGCGTTGGCGATGTTGCCAAATCTTCGTCACAGCTTCTTGAAAACACCAAGGACCCCATTACGGGCCGCTCCAATGAACCGAATCACGCCCCTTTCAATCGTGTTTTTAATGTGGATACTCCCCTCTGGCTTTGGTATGAGACAAAGGAGCAGGTATATCGTCGTCGCCGGTTTGCCATTGCCATGCGCGGTATCACACAAATACACGATTCTGATCTCCTGGATGATGGTCCGTCTTTGCTGAAAATAAGCGCGAAAACACTTGATCTGATATAAAGGTCCCAGTGCTTGACTGGAAAGCGCTTCCCCAAGGATCAATCATCGTCGATGTCGGGGGAGGGATGGGCCAATCTTCAGTTGCGGTTGCGAAGAAGAACGATCATCTTAAATTTGTTGTGCAGGATCTGCCAATGGTATGCGCAGAAGCAACAGCCGTGCGTCATACTTTGTCTCTTCGTTGTCAGACAGAGTGTCGATCTCATGCCTCCCTAAGTATTGGAACAAGCAATATCCTGAACTTATCGATACGGGAAAGCTTGCTTTTGCACGTAGGTATCGTGTATGCTGCATCTGAATCGAATTCTGAAGGGTTACGCATACGTAGCCCACGACTTTTTCACTTCCCAGCCCGTGGCGAACGCTTCTGTGTTCATTCTCAAACAAATTTTACATGACTGGTCGGACCCGTACTGTGCTCGTATTCTCAACGAACTCCGTGCTGCCGCAAAACCCGAGACAAAACTCATCTTAGTAGACAGCATCATTTCCTACGCCTGTCACGATCCTACGGCTGAAACAGGCTTGAATTCTGGCTATAAAGAAGCACCAGCACCTCTCTTAGCCAATTATGGAACTTTAAATGTTATGCCCTACCTTGCCGACATGACGGTACGTGGTTCAAGTTTGGCATTCTCGCATGTAATGTTACAATTGTACAGATGATGGTGTTGATTAATTCCCAAGAAAGAACGATTCGGCACCTGGACACTCTTTTGCGCAGCACTGGTTGGCGGATTGTCAGTGCAAAACGCTGTGCTCCCCTAAGTAGCTTCTACGAGCCCGTCGTTGCGGTTCCCCTCTAAACACAAAGTTGTTTTGTGAATACTGCAATCTCACACCTTTACTCGAAATCCCACCGAAGCCAATGGATGAGATTCATTGATGGCATTATGTCAATTGACAATACGAATACCATAAAAACCTTTCTTACGAGACAGAACGAGGAATCTTGAACAGCTCAGTGCGATGATAAAAGTACTGGGGATTTCTGAGGAAGTCAGACAGGTATTGCAAGAGGAGCAAAGCAACGTCAAATTTACAGACAGACTACTTGGCATTCCGCACATTTCCGACGTTCGTTTTTGGCTAAGCTTGTTAATCTGAACTGAGGAAGACTGAGGACCATTCGAGTAGGGTTCGGTCACATGGGCAGATTCCATTTTTGGGAATAGAAAAAACAGCGTGTCTTTCGACTCGAACTGTTCGGCGTGGCCGAAAGATTACCGCTCTACCACCCATCTTTCTCGTTTTGAATTTGCATAATGTCCTCTGAAGTTGAAGTAAATTCTCTGCTGCTATCAATCTTGGGCAAGGAAAAACTTTCAACAACTCAAATACGCACAACTCCAATCTCAAGGCTATTTGTAAACTTGACCGCTCTACTAGTGACTACTAGTACATCCTCTGGTGCTGCTTCCACTGAGTGTTACCGGTTACCCTTGAAAGAACAACCTCTGGCAAACTGAACTTCCTGACTCCTTGTAGCATCACAAAAAAAGATAACCTCCTGCCCAGCTTCCACCTCCCTCTTCTTTTCCTTACTCATCATTTCCTTCGCCTCTTTCCTCGGCTTCCTTCCAATCCTCAATCCCCACCCTCTCCTGCTCAACCTTCGCCGCCTTCCGCTCCAGCCGCACCCGTTCCGCCTCCGCCTCCGTCTCAATCCAATGACGCTCCTCGAACGAAGCGGACGGCCGCACAATTGGGATCGGCCGCGGGGGGCTCTCTGAACGCGGCGCAGGGTGTCTGTGTCCGTGCGCGAGCATCCGGCCTGCCCTCTGCTGCTGCTGCCGTGATGGACACGGTGTCATGGTGCCAGGGTTTGAATTTGGGGCGTGCCCGCGCGCCGTGGGGCGAGGTTCATGAGCGTACGACGAGCGAGATCAACACGCTTGATAGAGGCCGGCGGATAATAATACATGTCGTTCGTAAAGTTTGCAATGACTCTGTCCACAGCCGTAGCGACCTCTGCTGCTGTTGAGAAGGCGCAGGTATTGTCGTCAGGAGGAAAGCGGAGTCCACAGAGTCAAATCAATGTCACCGAGGGGGTACGAGGAGCGAGAACAGGCTCGACAGGGGCAGGCGCGTAAAAACATCATTTGTGATGTTCGCAATGACTCTATCCATCACCGTAGCTATTTTGGTTGCTGTTGGCAAGTCGTAAGCACCACCGTCGTCAAGAGGTAGCGAGGGCAGAACAAGATCACCACGCTCGACAGGTACTGGCGCATAAAAGACATCATTCATGATCCTCGCAATGACTATATCCACAGCCATAGAGACCTCTGCTGCTGTCGGGAAGGTGAACGTATCGTCGTCGTCAGGAGGAGTGGGACTCATAATGCGACATCGAAGACATCTTCATGATTCTCGGGTAAGGGAGTACACAGGGCGAGATTGGACTCTCGTTCGTCGACCTCCGGTAGTCTGTCCAGAGTGAGAGATCGAAATCATCCTCATGATCCCCGGAAGGGGTGCATAATGCAAGATCGAATTCTCACTCGTCACCTCGGGTAGCGGAGTCAACAGCGAGTGATCAAAATTGCCCTCGTGATCCTCGGGAAGGGGATGCAGAGCGCGAAATTAACCTCCTGCTTGTCGACCCCAGGTGGTGTCCAGAGTGAGAGATGGAAATCATCCTCATGATCCTCTGGTAAGGAGTACACAGGGCGAGATCGAACTCCCGCTCGTCAACCTCGGGCAGCGGAGTCCACAATGCAAGATTGAAATCATCCCCATGATCCTCTGGCTGTATGTAGCGCGCGCACAATGTTCCTTTCTCCTTGTGCTCGCGCCAGCTAAACCGACACAGCACCGTCACAAGCGCACACACATTACCAAGCATGAGGCGCCACATTTGTGCTTGGTGGGGCGTGCGGTGTCGGCGGCACGGGGTTGGTGGGCGCGGTATATAGCGGTGGTGGGATGGTTGTTGAGGGCGGGAAAGAGGATATGGGTGTTGGCAGGACGGCGGGGAGGAGGATGTTGGTTTTGGAGCTGGAGAGGGATGCAGAGGGTCGATGGAAGAATGCCTGGCAGGCAAACGTCGCAAGGACCGCACAGCGCCAGAGATAAAATCCGGCGTCGCGCCAAACACGTGCGACTTACGTGCCTGGCGAATTCGAGATGTGAAGATGCCAATTCTCATGATGAGTGTAATTCTGAAAGAGAATGAACGTGCAGACTCTATCAGCCGTGTAGGATGTAACGATCGATCATGTCATCCATTGAAATCCGTGCCACAAACTCTTCCTTGTCTAGCTATATCAACTTGAAGGGTGTGATCAGAGTCGACAGAGGAACTTCAAGAGCGATCACAAGGGGCCTACTAGTGTGATCAATCGTTCCCGCTCCTTTCAATTGGAGGGATGGAAAAGTCACGAATTAATTCACACGCTCACCAGTCAGGCCCTCCTCTCGTCCAAACAGTCTGCATTCGAGGGAGAAAGGGGATGCTTGGTCCCGACAGTTGGCTCATGGGCAGTGTCCGTGTTTGTATGCTTATGGGATCAGGATTCTCTGTTGTAGATTCCCTTTTGTGGGTGGCTTATCCAGAAAGCGCCTCCATGGTTCCGCGTGAGTATCTCTTACAACCATAGTAATCCCTGGCGTACTTCGCATCTCACGAGTGTCTTGTTCTTGGAAACGCGTGGATCACAGATGAAAGATCCATATCTAGCCCCGGATATGAGGCCTGGTGGGAGGCCTAAAGGACCTTCAGATTTGGCATCATCATCTTCATACTCACGGGTTTCTGATTCCTCCGAGTGAGGCACCGGGGATGACCGGTGACCTTCTGGAAGTTGGCCTTTCCGGGAGATTACAACATGATTTGTGGAACCACTCCTGGAGGAACGATTCAAACAATAGCTCATGACTTCATTTTCTCACTTTCCAGCAATTGAAAGGAATACAGGTATGTTAATAATGTATATGAAGCAGTTGTTATGTGTAAAATTGAAGTTGCCTGTGATTCGCGTGCCGTAGGCCTCGTGGCGCAGATGACTCGATCGTTTCTCGATTGTTTGAATTTCGACTTCGTTATTACCACGTGTGGGGTACACTAGTGACTAGATTCACCGATCCATTTGAATGACTATTTGAGCAAGAATGGTAAGAAGTAACGGGTCATACATAGATTTTACATAGGTTCGTATAATCCGTGATTGAGAATAGTTTAACCGTGGTGCATTACAATATGTGAGTACCTTTTCTTTTAACTAGTGCACTACGAGCTGTCAAGATACAAACAGATCCTGAAATTGTTACAACCTTCGCACAAATATCAGTAAGAATCTAATAAACTCGAGGAATATTACCCACAGCTGCAAAGACCAAAGGTTGATGCCACTTGTACTCAGGTGGCGATAGAAGCGCACCAGCGATAGGGTTCCCAGTTAGCAGAGAAAGAGCCAATGTAACAGAGAAAAGACCAAAGCGTATCCTTAAGCGTAAACTGCATATTAGTGTCACCTCGAATATATGTAAGTCAATGTTACCCCAGATCTGAATAGTCCTTGCGAGAAACAAAGGAGAGTGCAGCTGGCGTCACGATTGACACAGCTGATAAAAATGATAATCAGGACTGCGGCTCTAGAAAGGAAGAGGCTACCAACCTCCTCCTGAGAAGAACCCATAGAAGATGCCAAAGACAACTGTGCCCCTTATGCTGGTGGCGCCAAACATGGCGAGTATCAAACAGCCGGAAACGATGGAAATGGGTATCATGACTATCAACATATTATGTCCTTCAAATTGAGAGGGTAGATGATTGGTGGCCTACCGTTCAATGGCCCGCAGATATCTGCAACTAAATTTGGCACTATCCTTCCCAAAATGGACGCGGCGTTCAAAACTGTAATCTGAAAGAAAATAACAAAAACGAAGTAAATAAAATCAAGGTATAACTTACTGAATACTTGGCAAATGCCGGAGAAACACCATGCAGCACGGCATAAAGCTGAAGGTAGAAGACTGACCTATGATTACATAAAGGATGCGACTCCTCACAAAGGATACGTACTTGGTACGAAGATTCCCCAAAAAATCTAGCAAATACCTTTCAATTTGAAATGTATAGTATTGATGTATGCGAAACATACCAAGAATGAACCGAACATGAAGAGAAGGTGTGGACCATCGGTAATTACTTCCTTGAAGACTGATCTTCCTTCTGTTCGACGCCGCTGTGGCGGCATCCGTGTTCTCATGATTAAATTGGCTATTACGAGACACCCTAAATCAATATAACCAACCGCTCTAGAAGTCTCTTAACGTCGTAACCTGGCTCGAGGTTTGACCACACACCTGACACCCATACCAAATCCAGACGTCCTCGAAAACATGTTGTTGAGAAGTACAGGGTAAAGGCAGCCTCCTATGCTGGAACCTTTCAAATGCAATGTAGAATTACTTCCTCAAAGCCTCCGCCTCCAATATGAGCAACTCACCTGTGATGACAATACCCATTGCAACTGACCTCCTCTTTCTAAAGTAGTGGGAAATCACTTGCAAAGAGGGTATAAACATAAGACCCATTCCAATGCCCATCCCAACACCTTGCGCAAGGAAATTTTGGTAGAAACGATGTGGTTGCACAATTGATAGCATGAATATCCTGCACAAAATGATTAAACCATTCCTAGTTCCACTTGGCGAGTGCCTACGAGAAGATATGGATCAAGGACCCGCCGAGCATACAATGGTGAAAATATCCAGCATCCAATAGTATTGCAGCCGGTAGACCAATCGCAAACAGGAGAAAGACTTGCATGGATCCTATCCAGCTGATTTGTGACGGACTTTGTTCGTTGAGTGATATTCTCTGCAAAACAATTTGTCAATTTATTGATTTGACGCCGTGAAAGAAGCCGACAGTATAATAATCCTGATAGACGCCAAATGACTGAACGACTCCAAATGTGCAAAATGTAACCATGGCGCTAAGTGAATGGGGAAAGTCACGGTTCAATGCGAGAGCTGCTGAGAAGAGCACAAACCCTCCAAGTACCGTAAGCCATGCTCGTATACCCCCTTCTGGAATAGTGATAGTGTCTCCTATGTGTAGCGGTTGGTCCGTTGCGTCGATACGTTCTTTCGCCGACGATGAATCGTTTGATTCGTTTGATGGGGACGGGAGGGCCCGTTCGTTGGAATAAGCATTATGCGAGGGCATGACACCATCCGTGTTCTTGTGGGACATAGTTGTGGAGGGAGACTACAGCTGTATGCACGTCAACAAGTATCGAGAGATCTATGTAAATTCCTCACAAGAGAAGGTGTGGCTGGCCGTAGACAACCTAGTAAATCCCAGCATGTTGGTTAATAAATACACCTATATACCGGTGTGAATAGTGGTTGACCTCCTGTGACATTTCTTCCTCCAAGGATAGAAACTGCTCGACATCAATTGATTGGTCAAGATTCGAAGTTGTGAATCATCAATAATGCGTCCGCGTCAATACATTGGGGCGTTATCTATATGTCGTCACGGTCATGATCATTTACAATTTGACGGAACCGTTGTCTGATAGTCATTGACGAGGACTGTAAAGCAAACAGTTCTAGGTGGTGTCAGCCGTAGCAAACTTGGTAACCATTGGCTGATGCAAAGTTCACATACTTACGTCCAGATATGTCTCTGCAATCATCAAAGTGAAGATCATTCATGTGATGATCATGCCATCCCATCATGCCATCAGTCAAGAAGTATGCTCTACACTCCAGATTGGGCATCTGTGCCATTATTCGCTCCGAAACTTTCTCTTGCATGATTGAAGGATGAAATGACGGACTTGCGTGGCTCAGCTTCATGCAGGCAAACCAAAATTTCGAGGGTGACGGTGCTGGCAGGAACACCTCTGAACAGATTCCCAACTAAACGAAGAGAAAACAAGGTCCACCCATACTGGTGACTGTCATGTATATGAGAGACTTGAACAGTCAGTAGTGTGCGACATGCCTTGAGAAACGATAGTAGCTATACATAGTAGAGCTTGAAGGAGAAAGATCGAAGAAATCAGTCTCAGTCGGAAATTCGGACTTTCTCAGGCTGCAGTGTAGTGATGTTCCGGCCAGGCTTGGCCCAAAAGCCCCGGCTCTGACCTGGTTTGAGGTGGCCTTGGCCCACACAAATACTGGCCCAAGACCAAGCCCCCAATGATGGCCTGGCTCCGACTTGGCTTGC